>CDMY01000267.1:58087-117344 GCA_001179505.1 Vitrella brassicaformis | reverse complement strand
GGGGGCGGTGGGGGTGCGAGTGCGTGCCGCTTGACGTATGTAGGCAGCGTGTCCTTCGGTGGGTGGGTGCCCGACTGGGGGGAGGAGGCCTGTCTGCTGACCAGGGCACGGGCGATCGGACAGCTTAGGTATCTGACTCTGGTGGCCCCGGGCATTCCCCCGCAGCACGAACACGATCACAACGCCATCAACGGCACGATCGGCAAGCAACAGGTGAGTGGCTGACTGACGCACAGCAGAGAGAGAGGGATCACGCCATCTCTGTGCTGCGCGTTTCCTTCATTGATCTGTCTGCGTATGCAGAGAGTCGGTGAGGTGTGGGAGGAGGGCACGGCGGCTGTGTGCAGCAGGAGCGGCAGTGCTCATGCGGGTGCGACCACCACGTCGACTGACGGGCTGTGCCCCTCGCCACTCACCGCCGCAAGTGCCAGCGGCAACGGCAGTGGGAGTCGCAGCGGGGAGGCCTCCTCTGCATCGGGGGGCACGCGCGGGTCAGCAAGACGCAGCAACCTGCACCCACGCAACGACAGGTGAGCAAACAGCACACGACGGCCGCTGCCTGCATTTCATCTCACATTCTTCCGTCCCTTCATGTCACATCAGTAGTCCATCTCGCCGCGAGTGGCCGCTGCACGGCCTGGTGCGTCTGCCCGAGGGTGGGCTCAGGTGCATCGACGCCTCCCAGATGGAGAAGCAGAAGGGCGTCATCCTGGACCTCATCAAGTCGGCCGGCCAGGCCCTGCTCGAGGGCAAGAACATCGTCAGCATCTCACTGCCCGTCAGGGTCTTCGAGCCACGGTCGGGGCTGGAGCGGATAAGCGACCAGTGGAGCTTCGGGCCCACCTTTCTGCGCAAGGCTGCCATGGTGCCGCCAGGGCCCAATCAGGCGCTGGAACGACTCAAATACGTCATCAGTTTTTGCGTCGCGGGGCTGCACAGAGGTGAGGGAAGAGACACAGAGGAAGAGAGAGAGGGAGAGAGAGGGAGGGAGAGAGCGCCCACCTACCCACCACACATATTTGCCTCTCTCCTTCCCCCTGTGTTATGGCTGCAGCGTGCAGCCAACTGAAGCCCTTCAACCCCATCCTCGGCGAGACTTTCCAGGCCGCCTGGTGCGACGGCTCGCACCTCTTCATGGAGCACACCTCACACCACCCACCGATCTCTCACTTCCAAGCCGACGGGCCAGACGGGCTCTTCCGCTTCTGGGGCTTCTACGAGTTTAAGGGCCAGCTCAAGGGCAACGCCGCGGTCGGCAGACAGGAGGGGCCGCTCGTCGTCGAGTTCCATGACGGCGGGCGCGTCGAGTACACCATGCCGGCAGCCAAGCTCAGCGGGCTCATATGGGGGGCGCGCACCTTCGAGTGGGTCGACCGACTGCGGTTTGAGGACCGGGCTAACGGGCTCACCTGCACTCTGGTGCTGGCGCCTGACGGTCGGCCGCTGTTTGGGCTGCCGAGGACGCCTGTGGACACGCTGCGTGGCAGCATCAAGAAGGATGGCAAGAGTGTGGTGAGCGTGACGGGCTCCTGGCTGGAGGGGCTGCACTTCGACGGCAAAAGGTGGGTGGGCGGGGTGCGCTGTGGTGTGAGTCGTATGGGGATGGGGAGAGACACACAGCACAGCGCATGCATCGTGTGTGGGTGCTCATGTGTGCGTGTGCAGCTATTGGAGTTTGTATGACTTTGAGCCGGCCACTCTGACGCCCGTCGGGGGGACGGACGTCCTGCCGTCCGACTGCAGGTAATGGCTACACACATGGACAGACAGACAGACAGACAGCAGTGTGCCCTGCCAGCATGGACTCTGTGTCCGTGTGTCCGTGTGTGTGTGTGTGTGTGCAGATACCGTGAGGATCTGATCTACCTGGCTCATGGCGACGAGGACCAGGCCCAGAGGTGGAAACTCGCACTCGAAGTCAGACAGCGGAGAGACAGGTAGGCAACTGAAGGGGGGAGGGAGGGAGGGAGGGGGGGAGGAGCACAGGGGTGCAGGCGAGACAAGATCGTCTTCTTCCTTGTCTCTGGTTGGTTGCCCAATCAGGTCGCTCCGCAACGAGAGGAAGCACTTTCCCTAGCTCTAGACCCACCCACATGCAGAGGCACACAGACAGACAGACAGACAGGCGATTCATGCCACTCATCAATTGGTATACTTACTACTGTAGGGTCAGCCCAACACTCTTTGTGTGTGCGTGATCCGTCCATCCCGTCCCATCCACAGGTGGATGGCGGGGTGGAGGGAGACAGTGAGGGTGTGAGGGTGGGTGTGGGGCATGCAAGGCCTTCAAAGCCGAAAGACTGAGGTGTGTTCGAGGTGTCTGTGTGGGAGGGGGCTGAGCTCAGCAAAGGCAGCTTGGCGACCGGAGGACAGAAAGTGGTGTGGCGTGGTGCGAAGGCACCTGCATGACCTCTAGTGTGGCTTGCCACTATTGTTGTGGCTCTTTTGCGCCTCTCTCTCTCTCTCTCTGCTCGTCAAGCCACGTACACCACGATCGCATTAGATTACTTAGGTGTTTTTGCGCATCGTGTGTCCGACAGAGGACATCAGCCATGAACGAACGGATCGAAATCTGACTATGGTCCAATCAATCCACAGGATGGAACAGACCCTCGGCCTCTCTCTGGGTAGCTAGGCGAGTTGCGTGCAGAGCTTCTCCAGCTCGGCTTCCAGCTGCGCCCTCCGCTCGGACAATCGACGGCGAAGCGCACTCTCACTCGTCTGAAAGGACACACCCATACACACGTGCCACCGTAGTGCAGTCGCTCAGCTCACTGACTCACCCACCGATAGTTCGTCATCGGAATCGTCTTGGCCGCCGTGGTCGTCATCGTTCCAGGGCAACTCGGCCTGAAGGAAGAGAAGGAATTGAGGGATGGGGGGGATATGGCGTGTGTCATAGATGGGCTGCCTGCTTGTCTGCCTGCCTGCCTGGCTGGCTGACCCACCTCCTCTGCCGTGCGTTGCATCCAGGACTTCTCCCTCTTCTCCTTGCTCATCTGAACGAGAAACATATCGACTTATCGACGCTGTTGCGGCTCGTATGTTCCTCTGTTCCCTCACCTTGTGCTCCGCCTTCTCTATCTCATTGGCCAGGGCAAACACGCGCCGACCATCTGATGGATGGATGGATGGATGGCCGCCCACACACACAAACACATTCAGGCCGGTTTGGTTCTTTCCATCATGCGATTGAACAAAGGATTGCCCACCTGCAATTTCTCGGGATGTGACGGCGGCCATCTGTGGTGGGGGCGGCGCTTGTCTGGGGTCGCGGCCAATGGCAGAGAATATGCGGTTCCAGTGAGTCACGTCGCCAGGCCCGCAGAAACACACGCACAGACCTGCGCGCCAACGACCGAAGACATGACATCCATGCGGGGTATTGTATCGAGTCGAGCGGGACTTCTCACACACCTTCTCTGAGTGCCCTAGCGGTTCTGCCGCTGCGGTGGACGAACGTGGGCGGGTCCCTTGGCGGCTGGAGGTGGATCACGGCATCCACCTGCGGCAAATCCAGCCCTCGAGCAGCCACGTCGGTGCACACCAACACACCTCGACCGCTGGAGCGAAACCTGCAACGAGGCACGAGCAAACAGAGTCATCATCCACCCACCCATCCCCCTATATAGCCTCCCCCACCTGTCCATGCGCTTGAGTCGCTGTGCCTGCTTGAGGTTGGCGTGGAGGCCGGCTACCATGACGTTGCTGTGGTTGCCGCTGGTGTGCAGCAGAAGCGAGAGTAGCGGGTCGAGTCGGTAGACATAGGTGATGGCGTTGACGAACACCAGCACACGCGACGCGGACGATGCGCTTGGGCTGCTGGCGAAGTACTGCAGGAGGAACAGCATCAGGTGCATCTCCTGAAGCAGACAGACAAAGGAGCACGCCACACGTGGATGGGATGGCATGTGTCTGTGGGTGATTCGACGCAGTGCACCTACCTTGTCTTTGGAAGCGCAGTGGAGCATCGTCAGCATCAGCCCCTCGGGCAGCTTGACACCCTGAATGAGACCCACATTCAGCCCACAGACACACCATCCCTCCCACCCTCCCACCCTCCTTGTCTCATTCTCACCGCCTTGACCTTCCCAGCCCCCTCTCTGTCCACCCGCTGCCTCTCCACCTTAACCACTCCCCCCTGTGCGCCCGCCAGACCGCCACTGCCGGCATCGGCATCGGTATCCTCGCCACCATAAGTGGTCTTATCCTGTGTGCTTGTGGTGAGGTCGACGGTGAAGAGCCGCTTCGGGCGCAGGCGGAGCCGCTCCATCAGGGGCTGCAACTCCAGGCAGCCCTCGTCGGGCACACTGGTGGTGGCTGATAGGTCTTTCTGCTTCTGCTTTTTCTTCTTCTTCTTGGGTGGCAGAGACTTGTCGGGCCGCTGTGTGCACACACATAAAGATGCTGTGATGCTGTGGTGGTGCGTTATATCTCTTCCTCTGTGGTGTGTGCGGGTCTGACCGGCGGCATTGCAAGTGTCGCGGAGAAGACGAACGCCTGCAGCTGATCTGCAGATAGAGAGGAAGACAGACAGACACACAGACAGACAGACAGCGGGCCTGCCTTTGGGCTCATCTCTCCGTGTGCGTGTGTGTGTGGTCGGCTGGCTGGTCACCTCTGGCCATGCACTGTGTATACAGTTTGTCGAGCAGCGACGTGAGGTCTCTGAAGTGTCCCTTCTCGATGAGCCGGTCGGCCTCGTCCAGCACCAGGTGACGCACACCACTCAGGTCGCTCAGATACGGATGCGACTCACCGGCCTGATCAATGTGCATGCGCACTTCTCTCTCTCTCTCTTTCTCTGTGTGTGTGTGTGTGCGTGTGTGTGTGTGAAAGGTTACCGAGAGTGCAGGGTTGAGTCCTCCGGTGAGCGCCCACAGGCGGCCGGGAGTGCCTACGAGGACCTGGGGCTTCTGGTCCAGCAGACGGTGTTGCTTCGGCACCGCCATGCCGCCCACCACACACACGCACTGACACACACACACACACACATACACACATGCGGAACGACATCGCTAGTGTCTGTCTGGTGGGCGGCGCGCAACGCTCACCTTAAGGTTAGTGTAACCCATGATGGCCTGCAGGTGCGCGGCCACCTGGACAGCCAGCTCGCGTGAGGGCAGGACGACCAGCGACCGCAGCATGGGCTCGTCAGCCATGGGTTCGGCGTCCATGTCGACGTCTTCGCCTCTTTCCGCCCTCTTGTGCATCTTCTCAATGTATCGCTGCTTCTTGCGGTCCGCACTGATCAAAAGACTGCACACTATCGGGATGCCAAAGGCAAGCGTCTTGCCGGAACCCTTCACACACACACACACACACACAGAGAAAGAATGATGACACGCTTACCCCTCCCTCCCTCCCTCTCCCTGTCTGTCTGTCTGTCTGTCTGTCTGTGTGTACCGTTTCAGCGGCGCCAACGATGTCTTTGCGGTCGCGGAGTGCTGGCGTGAGTGTGGCCTTCTGGATGGGTGTGGGTGTGGTGAAGCCTCGGTCCAGCAGGGCCCTCAGCACAGCGGGGTGCAGCAGGGCCTCTCCGCCGTAGTCGAGGCACTCCCAATCCGGCAGCCGCTCCAGCAGTGACGGAAGCTCTTCCCACAGGTCGTCTGCAGATGGGCGGGCGGGGGCGGGGGCGGGGGCGGGTGCGGGGGAGGCAGCAGACGCCTCCTGAGAGCGCTTCTTGGCTTTGAGAGCTCTCAGCAGAGCAGCGCTGCAACAGGCGGGGAGGAATCAGCCTTGTGTGGAGGCGCTGATGGCCTCCGTGACGTGATTGTGCTTGTGTGGTGTGGTGTGGTGTGGTGTGGGACGGCCTTACCGAGCGTCATCATCGCGATAAGATGGCTTCTTCTTTTTCTTGATCTCTCTGTTCCTCTTGGAGGGGCCATCGGCGACAGTAGCAGCAGCATCGGCGTCGCGAGCGGCTCCCTTCTTGTCGTTGGCCTCTTTCCTGGTTGTGCCCCTCCTGTGTTGGAACACCATGGGCGCCTCACCCTCGTCGAGCTCCTCCAGCATCGAAAAGCCCTCACCCTGCAGCCTGCATGACGGCCACCAGCCAGCAGCAAACATGCACACACACACGCACACACACACACAAGAGAGTAAACACAAGAGAGTATGACAACAAACAGAATGAATGAGTGAATAAAAGGACGAATGAACTTGATGCGTATCTCGTCCCTGACCCGCTGAGTAGTTGTGGATCCAGCGTCACGGCCTTCCACTTGGGCGGATGAGGCCCATCGGATGAAGATCCATCGCCCACCTCCCTCCTGCGCTTCATGACAATCAGTCAGTCAGTCAGACAGACAGTCAGTCAGATGGGAGAGGGATGAATCGCAGGAGATAGTGCCCGCCCGGGATCTTTGAAGAGCGCGGGTGGGGGCGTGACGATGGGACGGGTCTTTGGTGCCCTGAGTTCTCTCCGGGTGAAGTTCCTCGCTCTTCTGCGCTAAATGGACGGCTGTGGAGACTCGGGAAGGGTGACAACGCCTAGGACATTGCGTGAAACCGCTCTGTCTATGATTTGCTCGCAAATTCGTAACGATCGCAACTCATGCAGGCAGCGCGATGAGACTCCTGTCTGTGCATCATGCGTGAGGTTGATAGAGAGCTGATAGAGATCCATCGGCATTGACAGATCCATCGGCATATGGGTACTGTATAGCCATCGGCTGGCTGACGGTGGGAAGCGCCGCTTCGAGCACAGCACCTTCGGCCGGCGGCGCCGGCAGGTGAATAATACGCAGCTGAGAAGTATGTCTGGCGCCAGCAGCGGAGGGCACAATCACGCGTACACCAAACCGCGCGTATGGCTGCAAGAATCTCTTTGTGGTAGATACGCATGGCCGCAAGATGGTCGCTCTACACGATGGACGACGAGCATTCGTTTGTCCTGTTGCCTTGGTTCCAGGAGATTGCGGTTGCGGAGCCTGGGAGGCCGCTCCGCCGACTGCCCTACCTCCAGCCGGCGCATGATGTCGACTACGTGGTGGCGGAGCCTGGACAAGCCTATCAGGTGCCGCGGTGGTGGTGGTTGTGTGGTTGTGTGGTGGTGGGGATGGTGTGCCTTATGTATGAGTGTGTGGCCTGCCTGTAGGTGACTGTGCGCAACAACCGTGCGTATCCGGTGAGCGCGGAGCTGTGGATAGATGGCCAAAAGGTAGGTGATAGGGGAGCCGACTCCATCTCCTCATCTCCCCAGCTCTGCTTGATGGCTTGCAGATCCAGTGGCTGGCGTTGCCTGCGGGCACTTCCAAGACGGTCTCCACCGCGCCGGTGTCGGTGGACGCATCGGTGGATAGCTACTGTGTGCAGCACAAACAAATGGTGGGTGGATGGGTGAGGGAGGGTGTGCGGGTGCTGGCTGGTGTGCACGTGGTTGTGTCTTCGCTGCGTGTGCTCTGCGTGTGTTTGTTGCGCCAGACATTTTGCAAGCCGGACACGATAGACGCTGCTGCGAGCCAGTTCAATCCTGCGTACGCGTTGCATGCGAGAACACCCCAGCCCGACATCCATCTGCTTACATGCTGCTCGTGTATGTGTGTGTGGGTCTGCGTATGTCAGCTGGCTGGAAGCGCAGGGGGTGATCACGGTGCCGTTCTGGAAGGTGCGCATCGAGAACAAGACCAACACAGAGTTCTATGGCGAGCAGTGCAAGGCTCCCCTGCCGGAGACCGTCCAGCTGTTCGACAAGGTACTTGAGTGACCTCTACCCTGCCTGCAGCCAACATGCATGCCCATATGCACACACGACCACACACGCCCTCCCTCTCTCGCGTGCAGGCGTCCGAGAAGGTGCCCGAGAGTGCCAAGAAGACCCACTCGGCCGTCACCGAGACAGGCGCCGACGCAGGGCTGAAGGTGCTGCCCAAGTTCAAGGACAGACACGGCACTGTGGACGTCTGGTTCAATATCAAAAAGATAGGTAGGCAACGGCAATCTTGTTGATTCTGCGTATGGCGGCGATTCGTGGCACACACGTACATATGCGTGTGTGTGTGTGTCCCCCTAGGGACGCGCAAGATCTATTTGGTGGACCACTTGTCGTACGAGCAGAATCGCAAGGGCGTGATGGGTGCACTCAAGATAGATGCTGCTGGCCGCACCGAGGACGGTACGTACCATATAACACACACACACAGGGTGAGTGCGTGCCTCCACATGCAGGGCTGCGTGTGAAGGTGGTGCGCAAGCGTGAGGTCAAGGCTGCCGTGCCCGCGGCGATGGCCAGTGCGGCGCCCCTGGATCTCACAGATGAGGACGACCCTGCCGTCGAAGCACTTACCACCAAACCTAACGTGAGAGAGAGAGAGAGAGAGAGAGATGAACACAACACGACACAACACAACACAACACTGCACGACACTGACAGCCCAACTGCTGCTGCTGCTGCTGCTGTGGTGGTGGTGGTGGTGGTCGGTCAGGTGCTTCGTGAGTTGTACGAGGAGCACCGGCGCATCAAGCACAACCGTGACGACGACGAGGATGAGGACCTCGACAGCGATGACGACGAGGCCCGCGAGGGGATCGACTCAGACTTCGCCCTCTTCGTCCAACAGGTACACAATAAGACCTGACACAACATATGCACATTGGCTGCATTCATTGGCTGCGCTGCTGGTGTGTGTGTGTGTGTGTGCTGTGTGTGCTCAGCGGAAGCGCCAGCGGACGGCGGAGGGCGCGGGTGCAGCAGCTGCTGTTGGTAGCTCAGCGTCCGGATGACGGCCTCTCACACACATCGGTGAGAGGCCCATCGATTATCAACCTCGGCTGTAGATCTCATGTGACCGATGTGATCTGCGTCTGGGTGGCGCTACTGTGTGATTCATAATGATCCATGAGTGTGCTGTGCGTTGCCTGGCTGCTTTGATGTATCCATCGGATGGTACGGGTCGTTGTGTGTGCATTCATCCTCTTCAATGACTGACAGATAATGAACACACACACACACACGACCGCGGGTAGCCTTGATGCATTGAGACGAGCTCAAGAGAGAGGGGGAGGGAGAGGGAATGGGGGATGGGGATGCGCACTGCGCTTGTACAGGTTGAAAGCTCCCGATTTGTTTGTGTGCATCCCTTGCCCCCGCCATCCATTGGCCAACCGAGTGAGGGCTGCTGCAGCGCCTCACCTCGGTCGACTTACTGATGCCTGGAGGGAGGGGGAGACACATGCTTGCGACGGGCTGGCTGTGGATAAAGCAATGTGTAGCGGAGGGAACTCGTGTGTGTGTGTGTGTGTGTCGTGCGTGCGGACCATGATGGTTGTCATGGTCCGCAAATGGACAAACACAATGGTTCCACACATGCATTATCAATCAACAGCTCCAGCTGGCCCATTGCCTCCGCATCCATTGCAGTCAGTCCGATGCCCACACCCATCCACAACACACATACAAAGAGACGTGTGTGGTTGCTGGATGGCCGTGGTAAGCCATCCCAGCGGCCACACACACACATATGACCCCCTCCTTCGGATGGGTGTCGGTCGGTCACACCCACACGCACGACAGCGAATTGGCAGGGGGGATGGGATGGGGAGGTGCAGACAGAGAGAGATGGAGGCAGCCATGGAGACATGCACACACGCGATTGCGGCCGTTCGGGCCACACACGCGAGTGAGGGAGTGAGTCAGTCAGTGAGTCGGCCCATCCCCTGACCAAAAAATGAGACCACAGCCGATGAACCCAACCCACCGCACACATACACACACACGTCAAGAGTAGAATGGCGGCGTGCTGAATGGCTGTGGTAGGCCATCCTCACGCACGCGCAATGGCGAATTAGAAGAGGGGTGGGGGTATGCACACACACAAGGAGACACGAAACACGGGAACATGCGATTAATGTGTCCATTCCATGGATGTAGCAGTGAGTGAGATGGCCGGCCCATCGGCTGCCGGCAAGCCATACATGCTATCCTCCGTCTGCATCCATCTCCCTCCCCCTCGCTTCCCTCACTTGGCCTTGTTGCCTTTCTTGTTCCCCTTTTCCCCCCTTGCCCTTCTTGCCCCTCTTGTCTCCCTCGCCCCCCTCCTTCAACACTAGCTCCATATGCATCGTGTTCATGTACCAGTCATCCACCATATCCACCTCACACGATGACGACACTACACTGTACACCGACCCCACCGTCCTCTCTGCCTCCCGCAGCAAAGCCGTCAGCTCCTTCGAGTGGCTCGGGTTGAAGCTGCCAGAGTAGGTGCGTCGCGCCTTGCCTGGTGCGATCGACTCTGTTGTGGGCTTCAGGTCGATGCTGGCTTTGGCTGGCTTGATGGACATGACGAGAGACAGCACAGACCGAACACACCCCTTGCTCATCTCAGACTCATTCCACACGCGCAACGATTTGACGGCAGGGTAGGCTAGCTTAGGCACCGGCGTGTGCGATGAGTCGGGCAGCGCATCTGACGCATCCCACCGGCAGATGTGCAACTCATCTAACTCACGGGCATGCAGATACGACACACACTGCGACACGGTGCGAAGGCTCAGTGCCCCGAGCCACACCTCACGCACCCCCGCCAGGCTGCCCAGCAGCTCCTCCAGCCTCCCAGCCTCAGCACCGGTCGGCAGGGCGTTGTTTTGGGCACGGTTGGTTCCAGACCCGCTGCTCGATGCGTCGATGTAGAGGTGCTTGATGGCCGGGAGGTGTGTGTTGTTGCCGTTGTGGTCCTGGGCCACCAGCCACTCGGGGATGCTCGTGGTGAGCTGGCGGACGGGGGTGGCGTAGCGTTGGGGGCAGATGGAGAGCTTGGTGGCCGCGGGAAGTGTCAGCAGCTGCCCCCACGTGTCGTGCAGGGGAGCACCGCCGTACACAAACTTGACCTAGGGAAACAGAGGGAGGCAGGAGAAGGGCAGACATGAACAGGCGTCTCTCTCCCCCTCTCCCCCTCTCCCCGCCTCCCTCCCTCCCTCTCTCACCGCGTCGCATTCGGTCGTCAGGTCGGTGATGAGCTGGGCTACACGTCTGTGCGGGGCCGGAGGTGTGTCGGCTCCCTCCTTGCCGCAGTCGATGACGATGTCGTCATAACGCGGGGGGCTGTCTGTGTCCCAGCTGCAACGCTTGAAATGGTCATCCTCTCTGCACAGCACACACACAACAGCCTGTGCCCGTCTCTGTCTGCGATGCATTTGTTGCTGCATGTCTCAGTCACCGTGGCCTCCACACGATTTGGCATTTGGTCTCCTCGGCCCAGGTGAGGAGGTCGGCGAGGGCGAAGTGGTTGGGGCCGCTGCGGTCGGTCAGCTGGCGACTGAAGTCGGGGCCGGACGAGAAGCGATGGTGAATGGTAATGGTCTTGGGCACGTCTGCACACCACAGATGACAGAGGAGAGATGACACAGTCAGCAAGGAGTACCGCCCTGTGTGGTGTTAATCTGCCCACCCCCACCTACCCACCTTTCATGTGTTCGGTGCGCCAATTGGTGTCGAGTGCCCTGGTGAGGCGGCCCAGTGGATCGTAGATGTTCTCAACGCGGCTGACCCGGAGCACCACAGACGCATACATGGTGTGTCTATGCCAGCCATTTATCTTGTCGCCCAGCTCACTTAGGTTCTCTGTAGCCTTTCAGAACGAGATGGAGGCCGCTGATGCTCGTGAGCTTGGGGCAACCACTCAACGAACTGACATCCACACGCACGCACACACAAAGAGGGAAGAAAACATTTGTGTGTGTGATGAGATTGTTTTGTCGTTCAATTGTGTCTACCTGGTGAATGCCTGCCACTCGTCTCCCTCTGTGGCATGGATGACATCGGCCTTGATGGATGTGACCTCGCGCGAAGCTGACACGATGTGGGTGACGGCCGGCAGGTGGCTGCTGTAGGGATAAGTCCCAACGCACACCTTGCCCACACTCAGCACCTCCAAACTCGGAAACACCCACTTGCGATCCCTTCAGATGACACACAACACACGACACCCGCCACACACCGCACAACACACGTTTGCATCTCTGCAGCCAACCCCGCCCCTCTTGTCCTTACTTGACTAGGTCTAGGTAGCGTGTGTGGGTGATGTGTAGCTGCTGGGTCTTCTCAAACACCACCGGCTCCCTACCTTCCTCCCCCTCTCCCTCCCCCGCCCCCTCTCTATTGCCGAATCGGTTGTGGCACCGACGCGCCGGGTCGTCGACACCGATGTGGATGAGCGTGGCCTTGGACGCCTCGATGTGATCCACAGCAGACGGCAGCACATCATTGTGGCCGTAAGTCTCGATGAACGCCGTCTTGATCTTACTCTGACTCATACACACACACACACACACACACACGAGATACACATCCATCATGCATTCGTCCACCATCCCCACCCAGCCGCCCACTCACTCACTCACTCACTCACTCACCAGTCGTGTTTTGAGAGTGTCGGTGAGGTTGATCTTCTTCCAGTAGTCGTGTTCGAGCACGGAGATGGTGAGGTCACGGTAGAGGACGCCGTATGTGGCGTCGGTGGTCATCTTGTGCAGCTGCCGGCACACGAGCGACAGCGGCTTGCGCTGGAGGGTGGTGAGGAAGTCGCCGACTTCATAGACGGTCTCAGCCTCGAGGTCAGCCAAACCAACGCCAGCAACCTTATCCTGGCACAACAACCACAAACGGCAGATGGGCGGCTGTTGTTTGTTGGATAATGTTCGCTCACCGATTCGTTTGCCATGTCGACGCCCTCCTCGCTCACTCGCGGCTGCTTGGCCTTTGCGTTGGCCTCCTTGTGCGAGTCGCATGAGCGCTCGCGCGCGACGAGGTCGTACCCTGCCGCCAGGGCTGTGGGGATGTCTGAGGGAGGGTTTTTCCGGTACTTCTTGGGCTCGATGGTGGCCACGTGGTGCACCACCGACCCCCAGTCAACACGCGACATCTGATCTGCATATGCACCACTGGATGGATGGATGAATGAATGGATGGATGGATGGGTGAATGTGATGAGGTATCGCTCCCTTGTATCGCTCTCACCGTACCTACCTTACAAATGCACAGACACACGAGAGATTGCGATCGTGACCCCCGTGAAACGGGATGCGAGCATCAAGACTAAATTGGCCGAAGTCTCTCAGCCCCCATTTCCAGTGTCCATTCCTCTGTTCAAAGCCTTCAGAAAATCAGTTCTCCTTTGGTCAACAAGGAGCCGTTCCTTCACGCGGTCACTCTCTTGTCCGCTGCCGTGCAGTGCAGTGTGCATTCTCGAGGGCCTCTGCAGCAAGTTCTGCAGCCCAACAAGTCGCTTATTGGAGGGGCAGGAGTTCACCCGTCGCTGACAGGATGCTGACCCGCGCGCAGGTGAGGACAAGGGGAAACGACCGCACGGACGGGTGGTGGGGGCGCCGTCTCATCCTTTGTCACCACATGAAGAGCACATCCACGCACATCCACGGGCCCATTTCATGCCTGCCTGTAGCCATATCGAGGCTGTCTGCATGACCTCATTGTCACTTTGTTTTTCTTCTCTGTGTGTGGATTATCGGTGCAGGTCGCCGCCAAGGAGCTGGAGAGAGAGGCCCAGGAGGCAGCTCGACTTGCTGCAGCGGCCGCATCCACCGGGGCCATCCGCCTCTACGACCTCCACCCCTTCAGCAATGCCGAAGACGACGAGCGCCTCAACAAGGCCGCTCCGAAGGGACACAAAAAGAAGACGTCAGCCCCCAAGAAAGACCAAAGGGATGGGAAGACGGACGCCAACCACAACAAACCCGCAAGGGCAGCCGCACGGCAGCCCGCTGCGAGGACGGGCCGGGCGAGGGGCAAGGGGAGTCGGGAGACGGGGGATGTCCAGATGGCCGATGGGGAGGGCGAGGATGTCGAGATGATGGCTGAGGAAGAGAACGACATGCTGTCAACGAAGGCCAACAAGCCCCCCCGCCATGCAGCCGCCCAGCAGCGTCGGACTGCCAAGGCCGAGGTGGACGACACTGACATCCATGCGGCAGCCCTCATCGACCAAGACGAGGACGAGGAGCCCCTCCACAAGAGAAAGAAGAACAAAGTCCGTCGCCCGCGCCGCCAGCCGTGGTGCGCACGGAGACGTGGACATGGACGTCGGGGAGGGGATGGGTGGAGGGATGGCCCGCAAGACAGCTGTGGAGAGGGGCATGTGTGAAGCTGTCGATGCTCTGCTGAAGGGCCGACCGCAGCTGGCCGGCCAAGGCCTGCTTCACGCCCTCGCTGAGGCCAAGACCGTCTCCGACGAAAACAAGGTGCGCATTGCTGAGTCACTGCTGTCCGCCGACCCCTCCCTGGCCACCGAGACCGACTCCAACCTCCAAACGGCCCTCCACCGTTTCTGTGAGCTGCCCCTGAGGGACCCCAAGCGGCAGGAGCAGCTGCTCGATCTGCTGCACGCCAAGGGAGGAGCTGCCCTCATCCACACCCAGGACTAGCAGGGCTGGCGGCCCCTGCACGTCGCAGCAGCGTCCCACCGCGGCCATCATGCGAGCGGCACTGCGACCATCAAATGGCTGTGCCGCCATGGGGGCAAGGTGCACGTCAACGAGGCGGTCAGTGTGGACGGGGGGGAGGCCCACCTGAGGCCATTGTCCATGGCGGCGTTGCATCCGGCCATTCCACTAGATCGTCTGCGAGTGTTGATTGGGGAGGGCGGCCTGGGCAGCATCTTGCCAGCGCAGGGTGATGCCGGTGGCCAACAGCCGGCTGCAGGGGGGAAGAGGAAGCGCCTGTCGCCGGCAGAGGCGGCCATGGAGACAGCGGCCAAAAGAATCGAACAGGTGCGTCAGTCAGTGAGGAGGAGACTTGTGTGTATTCTCATATGGTGCTTACCTTTGTGGCTGGCTGGCTGGGTGGTTGTCAGGCGACTCGTGCAGCCAGGAGCAAAGAGGAGGCTGCGAGGACCCGTGAGGACAAGAAGGACACGAAGGAGGCCGAGGCCGAGGCGGAGCGGGTGCGTCGGAGGCAGGTGCGCCGTGAGTTGGAGAAGGTAGTCAACGACGCCCTGCGGTCGGTCCGCTGGCTCAAGGGCAAGGACGCCGCCTTCCACTCGCCTCTCTTCAAGCACCTCGAGGCGGCCCACGGCGTCCCGGCAGTCGTGCTGGCCAAAGGCATGGGCGAAGCCGCTGAGCCGCACCTGCAGGACAGCTATGACATCCCCAGCCTCAACGGGTACGAAAAGGCCAAGATGTTTGACATCGCTGCCGACATCCGACAGCATATCTCCTACGCGGCCTTGATCATCAAGGTAGGTCAGGCAAGAGGGAGCCACCGGGCCTTTTCCATAAGTACAAGTCTCCCTCTCTCTCTCGTATGTGTGTGTCTATGTGTGCCTGCAGACCAAGGGCAACGAGCGTTTGGTGGGCAACCCGGCCCGCGGCATCGCACCGCACCCCGTGAAACTGTGGACGGACAGCCGGACGGGCGAGCGGCTGGACCTTTTCCAGCGGATCGAGAGACGAGTCGGATGGGTGTGAGAGAGTCAGAGAGGGAGGGAGGGAGGGGGGGACGGACTGTGCGTGTGATGTGGTTTGTTGTGATGCGATGAGCGTGTCTATCGATTTCTCCAGGGGATGGCGAGCGAGTGAGACCGTCGAATCGTTTGTCGCCCCATGCAGACTGACAGACAGACAGACACGTGTACGTGCAGCATTGGATGGACCGGCCTCCTTGCTGCATTCGTGTGGTGTGTATGTGTGTTGTGAAGCCGCCCATGTGTGTCGGCGCATTGCGTCCCCGGAGGGTAGAACGAACAACGCACCAAATCTCTTGACATGTATTCCCTGACGCACACACCACCGACGCCATAAACACCAACACACAGCTGGTCGGTCTCACAAATAGATAGGATCATTCAGTCAGATGCAATCACACCACACCACACCATAAGACAGACACCCACATGTCTCCCCTGTCGGTCACAAAGGTATCTCCCGCAGCTCACAGCAGGCAGTGAATTGGGTACCCGAACCAGGCATTACCATGCAGCCGTCTGTCTGTCTGTCTGTCTTGTCCATCCAAGTGATGTGCATCAACGCATCCACCCCTCCCTGCCTTCATGCCCTCGTCAGTGAGTGACGCACTCCTCTAACCACGCACACACGCATGCACACACACACGCACCAGGCAGATGTAAGTGTACCATCTCACTCACACGTACTACTAGCTAGTGTACACGATGGATGCACCACCGCACACCACACCCACACCACACGTCCGTCATGCTGAATGCTGCCCTTCCTTCCGCCTCCTCCATCGCAGTGAGACTGACGACCCTAAATGCAGCTCCTCTCCCGTCGTTTGCCGTGCCGGTGCTGACTGCCGAGATCGCTGGGGTGGCCGCCGGCGTGGTACATTGCTGATCAGCTGGGGGACGGCTGCTGCCGACTGCTGTGATTGCTCGAGGCGTGCAGTCTCCAGCACCAGCCCAGAGGCAGCCGTAGGGGGGGACGCTGCATGGACACAGCAACACACACACGACACACAATCGGCCAGCTCCCATGTTTCAAGCTGCACGTGACAGACCAGTCGTCATGTTGGCCACACAGGGAATGTCTTGGAACGTCCCAGACTCGCAGAAGCGGCAGCAAGCCTGTCCCTTTGCAAAGCAGCCCCTCTTGTTGACATCGCACCCAGGATCGAACACCACCCTTTCCCTGTCACCCTCCCCGCCAAGCGCCAGGTCGTCACAGGTGTAGGGCGTCACTGCGGGATCGGCCTTGCACCGAGGCGGCGGCAATCTCGCGCCCTGAGACTCGCCGCACTCGACGGACGCGAAGGCCCCGTCCCCCTCGCAGTATCGGCAGCAGGCTTGCCCGGACGCATAGCACCCCAACACACCCCCTCTGCAAGAGGCGTCGTAGCGCACCTTGTGTGTGACTCTTTCGTCCTCCCTGAGGGCGCCGCTGAGAGCCTCGCACACCTCAGGTGTGACGGTGAGGTTCTCCTCACACACACCGGGCGTCTCGACGGGCGCGTAGGAGGATGGTGGAAGGGGTGCGGGTGTTGACGGGGGTGTTGACGGGGCGGGGGGCTGGGACACCTGCATGGCCGATGCCGATGCGGCGTCATCACATGGGATGGACTCGTAGTCGCCCGTGTCGCAGTATCTGCAGCAGGCTTTGCCCTGTGCGTAGCAGCCCAGCATGCCCCCCTTGCAGGAGGCGTCGAACCGCACCGACTCGCCCTTCTCGAGAGGGAGGGACGAACACACCTCAGCCGTGATCGCCGGATCTGGGGAGCACTGCGGGCCCTTGGGAGGAGCTTTGGACGGCTTCTCCGCTGCAGCTGTGGTCGCGGTGTCGGCAGTAGGGGGGGCAAGGCGGTCTGATGGCGACACACACAAAATGTGGCAGTGAGTGTTCATCAATCCAGTGGCAAGGCAAGTGTACCCTTGCCCACAGCGGCAGTCCAGAAGAGTGCCCATGCTCGCGAGAGCCCGTCATCGAGGGCCTGTAACGGAGCCTTCAGGGCGGCATACGCGGCAGCCCTGATAGAAAGACAGACAGACAGCCACATACATTGACTTAGCGATGGGCGGATTGCGGGGGTGTCAAGGGTCGGCTGACTTGTCGACGAATGCGAGGCCCCCGGCGAGTATGATGGACCTCCACGGGTCGGTGGGACCGACACCGGCAGAATGGGTCTTGAGGATGGAATCCCACTCCTGCATGGAATCCACACACACTTCCATCCATCCATCCATATGCTGTTCACCCACCCTGACTGACCTCGATGGTGAATCGCTCTGTGCGTGAGAGCAGGAGTGCCGGTGTGAGGGGCAGCATGTGAATGCCGTGGATGAAGGTGGCGTTATCGCCGAACCAGGTGGTGTAGTCGGCCCTGTTCTCGAACAGCAGGCCCACCACCTTATTCTTGACGAAATCGCTGGGGTGGTTCTCGTTGTCCTTGTCCAACAGGAAATAGTGTTGGTGGGACCGGCTGCCACACACAGACATTCACTTGCACAACTCCTTTCTGTGGATGAGTCGCTCAGTCATCGATGCGATGCACTTACGCGTTGACATTGAGTATGAGTCGCGCCACACGCTTGAGGCTCCACTGCTTCGTCACATGCGCCCACATGTAGATGCCGTAAAAGGCATTCACCTCCTCACTTATCGACCCCTGCACACAAACCACACACAACCTCTCACGCCCACAGATGCTCTCGCTCCCTCCCCCACCTGGTCCTTGCCATGGATGGACGGTAAGATGCCCCTCGACCACGAGTGGCCGTGATACCAGTCCAGGGCACGAAACAGCGGAAACCACGAGTCGCTCGCCGACGGGTTGGCCACATCCCTGACCAAAGTGTTGGCGAAGTCCACATTGGCGGGCCGGGTGAGCCACTGCTCGTCGAGGAACCCCAGCACTGCAGCCGAGAGGATGAAGTACCCGAACTGATAGTGATGGTCGTTGTAGGCGGCGTTTCCAAAGTCTGCGAGTAGTCCGTCTGGCCCGCCCGTCGCCCCGGCAGCGCTTACGAGGCCGCCCCACGACACGTCATAGAGCAGCCGTGGTGCCACGGGGCCGCTGCATTTCCGCGTGACGTAGCAGTCCAGGGCGGCCCGGAGCTTCTTGACACACCGCTGGGTCAAATCGCCGTCTCTGCATACGATACGCCCATGGAAGGTGATCTCCGCTGTGTGTGTGATGTGTTGCAGTGTGGAGTGCTCACTGACCTGCCGTCGAGTCGAAAGCCCACGAGGCACATGTAGGCGAGTTTCTGCATGCCCTTGCCCGAGAGGTACCAGCTGCCCCGCTGCGTCTCGGCCCGGATGTCAAAGGCATCCACCTCACGAGCAAGCACCTCCCTGATCTCCTTCTGGTAGTAGTCGTCGATGCTGCGCGTCCGGAATATGAAGGGCAGCTGGTGCTGGTCGGGCTCTTCCATCGTCCACACATTGCCCAGGACGGCTGTCATGACGCCCTTTGTCTGCGACTGGAGGGTGATGTCTGTGCGCTCGGTCTGGTCGGTGAGGATGTCCATGTGGTGGGGGAGGGCGAAGTGGAGGGCCTGCTCGTTCTTCTTGCCCTCGATGGTCCAGCGGAACTGGTAGGTCTTGCCGTCATCCGACTCGGGCACCTCGATGCCACCACCCACCACCCATGTACCTGATGGCCATGGATTGACAGACAGACAAGACAGATGCGGCCAGCCGGTGTGCAGTCTTTCTCTCCCGTGTCATTGACCTACCTGCGTGTGCATCGAAGACGGCCCTCTCTGAGGGCTTGGTGATGAGCGCGGCCCTCACCATGCCCGAGAAAACCCTCTCGCCCCACAACAGCACGCTGCTGACCCGCTGCTCGCCCCCCTCCCCCTCCCCCTCCCCACCCACAGGCGCCTCCCTCTCCCACACGTATCCCTCCTGTGGACTGCCGTCGAAGTGCAGCACGTACAGCCGCCACTCCTGCCCGTTGGTGAGCTTCAGGTGCCCCACCCCCCCGCCCTCGTCCACCACCTCGACGATGGCGTGCTGTGTGGAGAGGCGGGGGGTGCTGCCGGTGTAGCGGGCCGACACGTATGCCATGCCCTGTGTGATGGGCAGGTCCACGCGCGCGAGGCCGTTGTGGCGGAGGGAGAGGGTGGCGCCCAGCAGCGACTCGCTGGTCACCGCAAAACCGTCGATGGGCTCAATGGCACCTGCACACACACATGTGGAGAAATGTGAGCGAGTGAGTTGTTCTCTGGCGCGTGTGTCCCCCCCTCCCTCCCTACCTATTGCGATGTCCCGAAGGACGGGATTGTAGTAGTACTGGACTCTGCCTTCCTCCCTCAGCCGCCCCTTGCCCTCCACACTGGCACCACTCTGCGACACCTTGACCTGATAGCTGGTGGTGCCATGGCCGTCATCGGCCACCTCCAGCTGCAGCGCATAGGGCATCGGGAAGATGGGCGTCATGCCGTCGCCGATGATCAGGTGCGTCCAGAACTTGTTGGTGCTGATGGGCAGGCTGAGGTCGGTGTGTGCGGGCGGCTGATAGATCCCCGCACCCTCCGTCACACGCGAGAAGGTTGGATGAGCGTCGGGGGCCGGCTGTGCTGGGATACCGACAGGCACCAGAAGACTGCCTGCACTCACTCACCACAAACAAAGAGAAACACATACGTCCATCCATCGATGGATATGCACACACAGGCCACGCATTTCTCTCTCTACCTTCGGCCACATCCGGGTATCGTTTCGCCAGCGTCGTGGCTGCTAGTGGCCAGGGCACGTCATAGTCTTCCATCAAGGAGCAGTTCATGGGTGCGAAGAAAGCGAATGGGTTGGGCTCCACCTCATCGGACTCCGAGTGCAGCTCACATGTGGCGGCCGAAGGGAAGTCGATGAAGGTGAACCCGCGGCACATGCGGTGTGCGTGGCAGTGGCGGTGGCAGAGGGAGTGGCAGGTGCTGTGGAAGAGGTTGTCCGGGCTGGGCTGGCACGTGTGTGTGTAGTTGGGCAGGGCCGTGAGGGGGAGCGACTCGATGAGGCTGCCAGACGTGAACCGATGGCCTGAACGCACACATGACCCTGAAGGCAGGCAGGACAGGCAGGACACACAACACAGGAGAGAGAGAGAGAGTGAGGGCACACAGGGGTGAATGTCGTGTGTGTGTGCGCCAACGGCTGACCTCCTGCGATGGCTCTGCCTCGGACGCATGTGCCGCACAGCAGTGCAACTGCCGTTGCCACGAAGAGGAAGAACCCCATCCTACGTCTGTTTGCCACATCTGTTTTGAGCTCATTTTATTTCGGACTATTTCTGTTGTGCGCGCTTGAAGCGGCTTGCAGCCTTTTCCAACTTGTATACGGCCTTTGAATGATCTGAACGGACCCAAGGACAACAAGCGACAGCCGCTTTGACAATGTCTCATTTTCGGTCTCGGCTGTCGTCTCAACTGCAGCAATGATGATCGGCGTGACCGGCTCCCATTCAGCCTCCCTCTCCTTCTACCTCCAGACCCTCTGTATATGCGTCTTCTTGGGCGGAACCACAGTGGTTCTCTTCAGCTACCGCGTACTGCGCCACCAGTCGACGGAGCAGCGCTGGACCGAATCGGATGGCTGGAGCTCTGTCACACAGAATGCGCCTCAGCCCTACCGCGGTGGCTTTCATGACGCCCCCGTCGACTTGGCTTCCTTTGAGGCATTCGAGGGGCGGCTGCATGACGGCGACCTGCTGGCCGACCACTGCAGCAGATACTGGGAGGAAGTGCTCGATGACAGCACGTCGCTGACTCAACTGGAGGCAGCGGCGCGGAGCCGAGGCGGCGGCCTGCCAATGCTCACTGGGCTTGCCGACAACGCCCTGCAGCTGTCGTTCCACAGGAACACCCTGATGCGTCTGAGTGTTCGTGACGGGCAGCTCTATTGTCGGCCGATGCCTCACGGGTCGTCGGACAAAATCAAGGAGGACGGCGCTCTCGACTTCCTGACCCGACTGGCATCGGCACTCGAGTACGCGAGAGGCAGCGGCGCTAACCTGACGGTGGAATTCGCCGTGCAGCTGGACGATTGCCAGAAGATCTGGCGGGGCATGGCCCCCTATACCGAGCGATGCCAAGCCAACAGCTCTTTCTACACCCTCTCCCCTGGCCCGCACCACCCCGCCCTCCTGGTCTCGACGTCATCGTCCGCCCTCAACTGGGATGTGGCTGCGGTGCCATACCTGCAGCACAACAACCATGAGGAGGCTAAGGTGCGTGACTTCCTGTCAGCCAAGAGCTTTGAGTCCGTGTGGATGGAGCGAGGGGGTGGGGCGTTCTTCGTCGGCCGTTTCACGGAGCACTTGCGGCTGCGGATGGCGTGTGACGTGTTCGCTCTTCCCGAGGAGCCGCACCAGGCGTCCACCTTCTACGTGTCGGATGCTGACAAGATCAACTGCACCAAACATGCCCGACTGCTGGAGAGGTAAGACAAGCACGAAGGACAACTTTTCGATAGACAACACATGGTGGTGTCTGCGTTTCTGTCGTTCTCTCGCTCTCTCGTGTGTGTGAGCAGTGAGTATGGGTGTCCGTCTGACTTGATCTGCCGGAAGAATCCCGTGCCCTTCGACAAGTGGCAGGAGCTCTTATTCCAGCACCGGTACCTGGTGGACCTCCCTGGCGTCGGCCCCTGGTCAACACGACTTCGGCTGCTGCTGCTCTCCGGAGGCGTGGTGCTGCAGCACCAGAGGGCCTACGAATCACATCAGTTCTACTCGCCCCTACTGAAGCGCCACGGCGTTCTCGTGCCCTTCGCCACAGCTGAAGAGCTCATGGCCAAGATCACATGGCTGCGAGAGCATGAAGACATTGCCATGCGGCTGGGGAGAGCCGCACACACGTTTGCGTGGCGCTGTCTGGACCACGATGGCATCCGGCAGTGGCTCGTGGCCGTGATGAAGAGGCTGGATGCGATCGCCGCGCGGCAGTCACAGCAGAGAGGCGGCCTGGGTAGTCAGCAGCCAAGGGCGGTTGTGCAGGCGAGACGGCTGGGGGAAGAGATGGTGGTCCTCGATGCACGCGAGCCTCCCGAGGTGTTTCGCCCGACCGTGCGGCGGTGTGTGGGGATGCCGGAGGATGGGTGGACCGGCAGGGAGATGGACTATTTGCCCTTGACGTGACGTGACGTGACGTGACTTGCGTGTCGTTGGTCATTCATGTGTGTGAGATGAGATGTCTGCGTTTATGCTGTTTTTATTATCGGTCAGTCAGTCGTACGATATGGGACGGTGGCGGTGGGTTGCTGGACAGGTGGATGGGATGGATGGCTGCATGTTCTCGTGCACTCATGAGATGAGAGGTGTGGATAGAAATATAAACAGTGCGATGGATGGTGCTCCCTGCCAGCCGCCCACGTGTGGATCGATGGTGTGGCCCTGCTTCTTTTATGGGTACTTCCTCCCTGCCTCCCTGCTGCGTGCCTTTCTGCCTGCGTGTGTGCACTCACTGTCTGTTGTGGTGCGCACTGACTCGGTGTGTGTTATCGTGCATATTTGCGTTAATTGGACCTATCCTTCTGTCTGTTCGTGTCGGCTTTCTATCTCGCCGTGTGTCGATTCTGTTCAACGACCGTCCGTGTCATGTGTGTGTGCCACATGCAGGCGTCCATCAATCCATCCATCCATCCCAGCTGTACAAAATGACCCGACCCAGCACACCGAACAGCCAGCCATCCCCCACCCCACCCCGCACACACATGGATGCTATGTACTAGTCCCGCTTGCCTCCATCGCCCACCACCTTCTTTCTAGCTAAGCTAAGTGTTGGTTTTGAATGATTGTGGAATGTTTTTGTCGCACACGACGTCCCAGATGCGGTCGGACATCTCGCGCTCCGAGAGGTGGGCGGGGAGCTTGATGAGGGCCAGCTCGGGCAGGGTGCTCGACAGTGACGGCAGCACCGACACCAAGGTGCCGCTGGCACCCGCGCTGCTGCTGCTGGTGCTGCTGCTCACCTGCTGGCCCTTCTCAAACGCACCCCCTGACATGGGACGGCAGCCACACACACACACAGACAGGCGGGGAATGGGTTCATGTCCATGTGTGGTGTCTGTTTGTGTCCGTGTGTGAGTGAGTGGTGTACATCCGCGAATGGCTTCGATGTGTTTGTCCTGTAGCTGCTGTGGGGTCATGAGGAACTCATTGCCCCACCGCATCTTGGTTATCACGTCGTACATGTACACCTTCATCCTTCACACAGCCCACAACAACACAGCACACGCACCCAACCCATTCCACTTTTGGCCCTTGATGTGCCCCTCTCCCTCCCTCCCTCCCTCCCCCTTTATTGATGAGGTGAGCCCCACCCCACGTACCGTTTGTGTTCGGTTTCCTTCTTCTCTTTGTCCTTGAGTCTGTCCATCTTGGCCTGGTAATGCTTGAGCTCCTTGTGCAGCCCATCCACACGGGCGCCCTCGGCATCCCGCCGCTGCTCCAGCGCCGCGGCCTCCCGTGCCTTACTATCGGCCTCCTCACGCATGGCCGCCTCACGACGCTCGCTCGCCGCCGTCAACGACTCCTCCCTTACCGCTACCTCAGCCGACAACACCGACAACTTCTCACGCGCACCTGATGGTATGGTGACGACAGCAGATGAGATGAAATGGCAGAAGGGATGGATGCAATGCATCTATTTGCGTTTGTGTGTTGGTGTGGGCACCCACCTGCTACGATGTGTTGGTGTTGGTGGATGCATTGCTGCACCTGGGTGGCGACGTCCTGCGCCGCGGTCACAATCTGCCCGCTGAGGGGCTGCAACTCTCCATCCAGCGACTGCACCTTCTCAGTGATGCATCTGAGGGCCTCCCCAGCTCCCTCGTCGCCTCCCTCCATCTCCTTCTTCTCCATCGAAATTTCCGCGTTGGCTCGCAGGGTTGCGAACCCCTCTCTTTGCCAGTCCGAGCTTGGGGGTCTGTTGCGGTTTTGAAGGTTGCCCAGCAGCCCCTGAAGGAGATAGAGGATGAGCTCAGAGCTGCTTCGCCCTCGCTATGGAAGCTTTCGCTCGGGGTCGCCCGTTCGGGAGTCGTCGGCAGGCGTGCGGGCGCCCGAGGCCGGCGGGGAGGAGACTTGGTGGCAGAAGCTCGTTCGAGCCGTTGGCGTGCCGCTGAGGCGGGCTGCACGCATGGCCGCCGAGTTCTGCTCCAGGTCGCTCAGGCGCTACGTGGTATACGTGACCGGTAGGACCAAAGGAGATGGATAAATGGGTGGATGGATGGATGGACCCGAAATGATGAGTCGTGTGGGTTGTGTGTGGGTTGGTTGTCCGTTGCGCAGGTGCCAATTTGCTGAAGTCGACGGCTGGGATGGTATTCTTCCTGCTGCTGCTGGTGGTGTTCCTGATCATTCCTTCGATGCCCGTGGGGTTCGGCCTGTGCTACCTTCTGGCAGAAACGACCACATTTGTACTCGAATGCACCTGGGTGAGGTGGGTCAATGGAATGAATGGGTGGCGGGGGAGAGAAAAGAAATGCACTCACTTCCCTTCTCGTCTTGACGGGCGTTACCTTCTCCCTCGTCAGTTGGACCATCGGTGTCTGCTCAAGGACGACCGGCAGTTCCGTGACTTCGCCCTCAAGTTCTGGGGCCTCTCTCTGCTCTTCCTCACCGTCTACATGTTCCTCACTCTGACGTACCGCTACCATATCGGTCTCTTCCACGGCCTCCAGATAGGCACATCGCTCTCCTCCCTGCTGTCAAGGGCAGACACACTGCCGCCTGCGCCGCCGGTGTCCCCCTCCGGCCCGTCGGCGTTCTTCTGTGTATCATGCCTCATCGTTTGTCTCTTCTGGCGGGAGCTCTTCTACGAGTGCCGGACCTTCTACTCGGTGTTTGGGTGGAAGAACCCCTCACGTGTGCTGGTCAACAGAGAGGGGGTGTGGGGCGAGGAGTTGCAACATGATCCAGCCAGTACAACGCCTCGCGAGCAATCGGACCATCAAGGGGCCAGGCAACGGGTAGGATTGACCTGATGGGATGGCTGAGGGCGGAAAGGATGTGTTTGTCGTCTTCTGTTTGTGTGTGTGTGTGTTCAGATGTGCGGTCAGTCGTGTAGCTCTATTCGGCAGGCGTGGCTCAACGTGCGGTGGCGCGTGTGGCGGTGGTTCTGGAGGAGCCGGCCGTGGATGATGGCCATGACGTTCGCATACATGGGGGCCTTCCTCTACGCATCGGCCGTTGGGGTGGGCATCACCGTCTGCTACCGACTCAGCACCTACATGATCGACGACGACGTAAGACAAAGAAAGAACCAGAGACAGAATGAATGGATGGTGTCCAACTCATGTTCCAGCACATGATGAGCTCGTGGTCGATCCTGTTCCACCGCATCTTCTACGTCATCGTCTGCCCCCTCCTCCGCCTGGTCGCCCGCCTCTTCCTGGCCCATTTCCTCGCCTATGGTCTCATTGCCGCGCCCCCCCCAGCACTCCGAGCAACCCTCAAGGTCCACCTCCCCATCAACCCGGCACGCCTCAACGCGGCCCTCATCAGTGCAGCTCAGGCAGGGCCGCCGGTCAGAAGGCGCAGAGAGAGAGCGGGTTGGGACCGGCCGGCGGAGAGCTCCTCTTCGCAGCAACAGCAGCAGCAGCATGTCGTGCAGAGGCCGCTGCCCAGGATGATGTGGTGCAAGAACAGCATCTCCGAGGGCACCCCCAAGGCAAGGCAGGAAGAGCCGCTCGGTGCACTGCCGACAGAGGAGCCGACCCCCGGTGCGGCAGCGGCGCAGCTGCTGATGGACGAGGACATGGACGGAGAGGGGGAGGGCGGTGGCAGCGACCCTGAGATTCCTTCCAAGGCGGCGGGCGATGCACAGGGCCGGCAGCCATCGGTGCAGCGGAAGAGCAGCTACCTCCCACCTATGTTCGCCAGCCTCTGTTTCGGCGATAGCTGCCCCGCGCCGGGTGCCGTGCCGGCGGTGCATGTGGCGTCTGGGAGGGAGTTGGGAGAGGGGGACGACGGACAGTGGGGGGAGGAGAGCACCAAGGAGTCCAAAGGGTTGGACCACTTCGTCTTGTATTTGGACCTGCTGCGGTTCCTGTTCCCCTTCATTGAGGTACCAGTAGCGCTTGCTCTGTTTCTGCCGACTGGAGGTGAGGTACCTCACAGGCCGACAAGGAGACTGCGTGCCGTCATAGGCTCATCTGAAGGTGTGCATGTTGCACTGGTCAGGTTTCGTGTTTTTGGCTGCCATTGTCTCCCACCTTCTGTCTGAGGTGTTCTTCGCGCATCTGATCGCTACCCGGGTCGGTTCCCCCCAATCCCGCCACACTCACCGATTCAGTCTATACGGGTATGTCTTGGCATGTGTGTGTGTGTGTGTGTGTGTGTGGTAATGGCAGCTCAAGTTCGATCACTACCCCCGCCCTCCCCCTCCCTCTAACCCCTTCAAGACCCACGGCGGCCTGCTGCCGTCCTTCCCACCCTACCGATACCTGCCGCCGCTCTCAGTCGCGGACCGGCTCACCCGCACACCCTCTGTCTTCGCCACCACCGTCACACTCATGCTGCCCAAACGATTCCGACCCACACCCACCGACAAGGGGGGCACAGAGGGGGACACAAAGGCCGACTCGGTGGGCGGCCAGCTGAGCACGCCGACAGCAGGGGCGAGGCCGCTGAGGGGGAGGGAGGACCGCCTGGCTCGCTGGGCGAATATCCTGGATGTGGCAGCCATGCTGGCCGTCATATCGGCATCACCACCATTGCCCACAGAGGGCGATCGCAACGGAGACACAGGCGACTGGCGGCGGACGGGAAGCTTCCAGCTGGCTGTGGCTGCGTCGAGTACCACCGCACTCGACCACCAGGAGGGTTTCGACATTTTGCTGCGCCAGTCGACCATCCAGGTAGCGCTGCTGTCCTCGATGGCGGCCTTGACGGTGACCTTGGTGCTGATAGTGCTCTTCTGGCTGGTGATGTTCTCCTGGTGGGAGGGCGTGGTGCGGCTGGTGGTCGTCATGGGCGCACGAGTCGTGGCCGACGTGCTGTCATGCTGGACATTGGACAAGAACCTGCACCTCCTCGCAAACAGAGAGGTATGTCATCCGGGCCATGGGTGTGTGGAGGAGCGGGTGGGTAGATATGTATGTTGGTTCCACGCATGGTTTCCGTTTCTGCGCGTAGGTGCGGCCGAACTTCGAGCTGATAGACTTCACGTTTCCCCAGTGGCAGCTGCCGGCGTGGGCAGTGCAGCTGAGCCGGATGCCGGCCGTCATCTACATTGGGGAGGGCATCAAGGCCGCACACAGGCGGCTGCTCATGGCGCTCAGCACACCGTAAGGAACCCTAGCTGCACGGCGGGAAATTCTATACTTGTGTGTCTCTCTGTCGGTTTGTTTGTGTGCAGGACGTTGAGTGTGTGGAACATCAATTGGTGCGACGATGACATCTTCCCTCTCCCCCTGCTCGTTGCCCTGTCTCCTCTGTGTGCCATTGCTATCGTGCTCGTGACGCTACTCTAGGCAAGATCGATGCTTCATGTCCAGTCGAATCGAATCAAACTATACGTATTGATGCGTTTACATGATGGCCCCGCAAGCTTGATCGCCAATCGCAGGCAACCGATCTCGGATTCCCAGGCCTGACCATGGCGCGAAGATCACCCGCCCCTCCTCACGCGACGCTTGAGCAGACGCAGCCACCTTCCTCTGCACCGCATAAAGGCAGACACACATGGCGCATACATCGATTGCAGCGGTAGGAGGGTTTATCGGTCCTGCTGACCTCGGTGTCCACAATGACATGCGGCAGGTCATCGACGGCGTCACGAACCGCCGCGAGGAGGGATGCAGTGTCCTCCCTGTCGAGCTCCGCACCGACGGCCATGATACCGAACTGCTCGAAGTCCCCCTCATAGATCTTCTCAGGCCTGGACGGAAGGATGGATGAATGGATCTCGCGTACCGCCACACGTGTGAAGGGGTGGATGGATTGATGGATGGATGGATGGATGGATGTCACGTACCGCCACATGGCCACATTGGTTAGGTCGTTCGGGACGTCCGTAAGGGAATCGAAATATGTATACTTGCCGCACTCGCGTATGGCCAACCACGCCTTCGGCCTTTGGTACGGCGGCTGCACAACCAGCATATGGCCCGCCACGGCGTCGGAACCACCCTCAGACAGACTCATTGAAACCTCGAAGCCTCTCATTGCGCTTAAAATGACGCACACAATTTACGAATGGGGTTTGGGGTTAGGGTTTCGAATTCGGTGGACTGGCAGACGTTCGCGCGCAGTATGCCGGCACTAGAGGTCAAATATTATGAAACCGAGTTTCCCGATGACCACCTCCTCTTTGAAGAGTGTGAGGCCCCCATCGATGAGTGCAGCACCGCCACAGAACGCACAGTGGCACAGCGGGTGCTGGAGAGCTTCAGGCCCGTAGAGGAAGCCCCGCCCGCCTTGATTGACCATAGACGAGATGAGCTGTCCTTCCGCAAAGGCCAAGTGGAGGCTCTGCAGGCTGATGGTGAGCGTTTGGTCCAGGAGGGGGAGGAGGGCGGACAAGGGATGCCAGCGCCTCAATGGATTCTTCCGGTGAGCGAAAGATGCAGAGAGGGAAAGACCTGCAGTACGTGTCTGCAGTGTCTGCGCGTGTTGCGTGGGTGCAGGTAGGTTCGTGTTTGCCTGCGATGGAGGGCGATTTCGAGAAGCGCTCGCCCTGGTGGTACGAGGGATGGCGGCGGCGCACATACATACTCAAGGTCCGTCAGACAACGCGAGGACCGACCAACAGGTGTTTGGACCATGTGTGTGTTCTGTTGCTGTGTGGTGCAGGATCGCAAATTGCTCTACTTCAAGGTAAAGGCCTGCAATGGAGTACAAAGATGCTGATTGTTCTCAGCACACACTGTTCTTTCTGTTCGTCTGCAGCCCGACGACCTGGGCCTTACAGCTCCCCTGGGCGTTCTGGACTTCGACACAGTGCTAAAACCGGAGACCTCTCGACGGATGCTCGCACACACACGTCCCTCGCATGTTGTTGTGCTTGTGCCTGTGTCAGGTGCGGTACGAGCTGCATTGTTTGTACGAGAGTGCCGAGATCGGCGACACGTCGTCGGCCGACCCCCTGGCCATATTTGGCCTGTGCGAGGGGCTCTTCAGCTGCGATCAATGGGGCGGGGTCAGGGACGACCGCATAGTACTCAGACTCAAACCGACCGCATTCCCAAAGGTAACCAATTCATCGACGATGGACTGTACATCGCCGGTGTCCATGGCTCCCTCTCTCCGCGTGGATGCAGAAGTGTTTTGAGTTCCGTGGCAGCGCCCGTGTGATGCAGCGCCTGGTGCACGCCACTGGTCTGCATATCCGGTGTGCGGCCCCGCTGCCGTACGCGGAGAGGGGCATCGTGGCGGAGAAGAACTTCTGGCGGTTCAATCGCATTTCAGAGAGCAAGTACCTGTCACTCGTCCAGACGGGCGACATACTCCTCTTCAGGTACGCACATCGCAAAGGAAGAGGCCTCCGACCTCCACTGTGGTGCATGTGCTGTCTTCTGATTTCTTCTGTGCGTGTGTGTGTGTGTCAGGGGTACTGACGGCGGTGCCAGGGTGACACGCACCTTGACGGCCTCTGAGTACGACCACGTGGCGCTGCTGCTGCGCGTCGACAACGGTAGCGTGCTGATCTTCGAGGCCACGGGCAATCACGGTGTCACAGCCGTCAGCTGGAGCGACTTCAAGTACTACTGGACATGGAAACACTTCTCGGCAGCATCAATTCACGGCATTTGTGTCGTCAGGGCGTTCGGGTGGCACAAGTGCTACACCAAGCTCGTCTACAGGAAGGTGGAGACACGCACGCACGTATAACTTTGTCCACCTGGGGGTGACACGGATGCATCTTTGCCAATCGATCAATCAGGTGTATTTCAAGCGCCATCCGCGTCTGTTGGCGAGTTTCCAGGACTTCATCTTCGACGTGTTGGGCAAACCCTACCGCCTCACCGTGCGGAAGCTCCTGTGGCGCCACCGCTCAGAGGAGATCGACGTCGACCATGAGGAGGGAGAAGGTACGAACATCATCGCACCGTCAAGTCATAACTCTCTCCCTGCCCTCTCAGTGACGATCAAGAGCCCCGCACCCACAGCAGCAGCAGCTGCTGCTTCCAGTGGCCCGCGGCTCGCCACGGCAGGAGACGGCTATCAGGAGGCGAGCACACAGACAGGGGGCGGGGAGAGGAGGGACCAGCACTTCTCCGTCGGATGGAGGCAGGGAGACGACGAACAGGTCAGCAAGACATGACTGGCGCCTGAATGGGTTTCTTGATGTGATTGATGTGTCTATCTGTGCATGTGTCCATCAGACGTATTTCTGCTCTGAGTTGGTGGCCAAGTGTCTGAAGCGGCTGGGTGTGCTGAGGGGCTCCCGTGCAGCCAGCCAGTACTGGCCGGGAACATTCAGCGTCAAGACGCACTCCCCCCTGCCACTCAGTGACGGCTGTGCCATCGGTACGCTCCCACATCTCCACGTAGGCGGAAATGCAACAGACTGGTGCCATTTGTGTGTGTAGGTGAGGAGCTCATTATCGCCTTTGACCTGCCGTGAACAGTCGACACACGCGTGTACACGGTGAGGGAGGCGCGGGTCACAAGAGGGGAGAGATGAGATGGGCAATGTGCTGTCATCACTTTTGGCGTCATGGTTGTCAGGCTGAGTTGACGTGGCCTGCCTGCCTGTCTGTCGAATGGATGAATGGATGGGTGGATGGATGGATGGATGCTGTGTATGTGAGTGTGGATTGTGGTCCTAGCTGCTAGATACTTTCGCGACCGCACCGCACCGTACCTCTGGCTAAGTTAAGTGTGGATTAAAACCTTCTTTGACCGAACAAGGAAGGATGGACGCGAGGCAAGTCGCATCACTCAGACAGAGAGAGGCATGCACCGCACACGAGACAGACAGACAGACAGACGGACAGATTGTGGGCATCCATGCACAGGCAGGCAGGGAGGCAGGCAGGCCGGAGAGAGAGCTCAATCGTAGCATATATGTCAATCAATTATGGAGCACCAAAGACGACACACCGACTCACACACTCACACGCGCACATACGGCTCTCATCTTGTCCCATCCATCTCGTCTCATAGCATCGCATCGCATCGGCACCCCTACTCAGACAAATACTCTCACGCATGCTCTGCTCGTCAGGTCTACACGCTGCCCCTCGCATGACACCTCAGGTCGCGTCAGTCACAGCTCCTTCGGGAAGTCCGACACCTGACCAAACTCCTGCACCTGCACATACTCTCACACACACATCAATGCGCCATCAACAGACACGAACAATCGAGCTCCTGTCCCTCCCTCCCTCCCTCGGTGTGTGACCTGCTGATCCTTGTGTGTGTAGGAGATGCGTATCTTCATCATGATGGGCTTCTCCCCCTGGGCGCTGTTGACTAGGGATATCCTCTGGGTGGTGGGGGTCAGCCCGAACGGCTCCACCACAGACGCACTTGCGGGGTCCATCGATAGCGTCACATACTTGGGCACAGCTGCCTGCAGGGCAGGGAGGGTTTTCACAAGAATGAATGAATGAATGAGATGATTGTATGGGGTGTGTTGTCACCTCAAAGACGAATGCGCTCATGGCGTCGGTGGAGGTGTTGACGAAACTCGCCTCCACCGTCGAACGCTTCGGATCGCTCCCATCCTGCACACACACGTCATCTCCCTTGACCACTGCACGTCTGTGTCTGTGTGTGGTGGTAGGTACCTGTTTGCATGTGAATGTGATCTGCAGTCCGTTCTTGTCGAAGGCGGTGAATGGCGGGAAGGATTTGCCGCCGGCGGGCGGGGCGGTGGGTGGAGAGGCCGGGGAGGGGGTGCCACCGAAGATGTCCAGGATGTCCTGCACACGATGGGGATGAAAGAAACGCATACACACATGCGAGCCGGTTGTGTGTCTTGATACTTGGTGGGGTTGTCTGTCTGTCTGCGTGGCCTACCCCTCCTGTCGATGGTGGTCGTGCCGCATCAGCAGCAGCAGCAGTAGCGGCAGCGGCGGCTGGTGGGGGGTGGGAGTTTAAAGTGGGTCCGCCCAAGTTCAAATCCGCCAACGCGTCCAAACCTGACAGCAGTCAACCAACCAAATCATCCACACATCCATTCTCATTCCAACTCTTTCCCTTCCGGATCTCGCCCACCTGATGCTGCCGTGGGCGCCGGAGCACCAGCCGATGGCGCCAGCTCGCCCCCCAGGCCACCCAGCAAATCCAACAAATCACCACCACCTACACACACACACACATCACACACAGGTGCCTGCTGCCTTTGCAGCCAGCCTTGCTGGATTTCGATCTTCTCTCTCACCGGTGGATGGCTTGTGTGGGCTGGTCTGTGTCGCAGGGTGGCTGTTGAGCACGGCACCCCCAGGGGGTGCAGGCCTTGTGTCAAGGTCGAGCAGGTCGTTGAGGTCGAGGAGATCGCCGCCCTTGGGGTGGTGGTTGGCAGTCGTCGGCACCTCGTCGATCGACGCATCACCTGACACACAGACAGACAGACAGACAGAGTGGAGTGGAGTATGTTGGGCGGGATTTGGGTTGGGTTGTGTGGCTGCTTCCTGACCTGAGGGTCTGTCGGTGGTGAGGGTCTTGGCTCTCTCTGACGCGGGCATGCGATCCAATATGCCCTCCCTAACACACATACACACGGCAACACATCACATCCGTAGCTCAGCTGTGGCATGTGATCTGTGTGCAGGGCATACCTGAGTTTGTCCCATGTGTTGCCGAGAAGCTGCTCGTATTCGCAGGCCCGCTGCTGTATCTCCAGCGACATGCTCGCCGAATACTTCTCTAACAGACCGCGGATGCGCGGCACCTCTGACACACAACAAAACACAACACAACACACACACACACCAGACGCACCAATGAATGCGATAATCCAATCCGTGTCCCCCCCCCTTTACCGACAGACTGACTGACCGTTTGGGAATCGTGTGGTGAGTTTCATGAGTGTGGTGATGATGTACTCCTGCGTCACCAACGCACTGTTGGCGCTCTGCACCGCACTCCCAACACCACCCACACCACTGCCACCACCACCTGCACTGTTCGCCCCACCGCCGCTACTCCCAGCAGCCCCAGCAGCAGCGGTCTTGCCCATGACGGATGCGCCGATGGTCTGTTCGGTTGGTCGCCTGTCAATGGTTTCGATCAGGTCGAGCACCTCTGACGGGGACACCTTGATGGGCTGCTGGTCGGGGCCGACGGCGCTGCCCGACACGAGGAGGTCGCCGAACTCCCCCAGACACCATATGCCCACCTGGATGAGCGTCTCCTGCTCAAGCGAAGAACAAACGAGCTTGGGGGCGTGTGCGTTGTGTGCGGTGTGGCTGTGTGTGTGGATGGTTACTTGTGTTTGGTTTTCTTTGACAGAGAAGAAGAGTTTGTGGACGGTGTAGGTGTGCAGCTCGGGGGTGGCCATCACCTACACACACGCATGGCATGGTCATGGCATGGTCGACACACACACATGGGTGGGTGACACACACACGACACGGAGAGAGACAGAGAGGAATGATGTGGATGCGATTCGCTCGAGAGTGGGACGCGTGTGTGTGTCGACCATGTGTGTGTACCACGTATATGAAGTTGTCTCGTATTTGGGTCTGCACGAAGTTGCCCGCCAGACACATCACCTGCACCGCACCAAACGCGACGCATCCCAAGGCAACACAACACAATGCACCCATACTGTCTCAGAGATGGGATGGTCATGGGTACCCGACCCAACCCACCTTGATGAGGGTGTCAATCTGCCATCTCCGGTTGGGTGCGAACCGATCCACTGCTAGACATATCTGCGTGGCAGGCAGTACCACACCACCAAGGCGGGACGGGTGTGTGTGGCTGGGCTGACTGGACGGCCGAGGCTGTGGTGTGGTGCCTGTCTGTGTGGCGGTGACGAACCTACCTTTGTGACCAGATCCTCTTTGAACTCGGGCCCGGCCATAAGCAAAAAATTCAGCAGCTCCTTGGTCATCGTCTGTACCAGCCAGCCACGACAATGCCACGATGCTGTCTGTCTGTCTGGGTGGCTGCTCTCGCCTTGGCTTGCGCACCTTGATATTCTCCTCGTTGATGAGTGCGTAGGTGACGTCGAGGGCGCGCTTCCGAATCGACACGTCAGGATCCTACACACACAACACACGACACACAACACACGACACATCACACGCTGGTGGTGTGGTGTATGTGGTGTGGTTGGTGAGAGTACTGGCCTTAAGGCAGTCGACGATGGTGGATCGGTGTCTCTGGACGGCCTTCATGTCGACCGTCACCACGTGCTGCAGCGTCGTCAGCGCCACGTAGCGAATGTTGTTGTCCCGATTCATCAGGAAACGACCCAAGATGTTCACTCCTGACAGAGGGACAGACAGACAGACATTTTGGGGGACATCTTAGGGGTGTGTGTGTGCTGGGGGGTGGGGTGGGGTGGGGTGTTGTGACTGACTGCCTGGCTGACTGACTGACTGACTGACTGCCTGACCCAGCACTCTAAGTCCGCTTTCTGCTTCGATGTTCATGATGGTCTGGACGCACTCGTAGAGGATGGCGTTGCCGGCGTTCTTGGCGCCCTCAGTGTTGGTCGCCACCTGAGCCAAGATGTCGTTCATCTCGTCGCTCACGTCAACGGACCCCTGATCAGGGGCACACACAACACAACACACAGACACGCCATGTATCCTTGTGTGTGTGTTGGCTATCGGCTGCCTGCCTGTGTGTGTGGTTACGTGTCCGAGTAGTTTGAGGACTCGTAGGATCTTGACTTGGAGGAACGGGTCAGTGATGCCGGCGATGTCGTACTCGGACGCGTTGGCGTAGCCAGACATGGACATGTTCTTCAACGCACGGATCTAAGACACACACACACACACGCATTCATTGGTCAGTGTGTGTGTGTGTGTGTTGTGTGTGTGTCTAGGCAGGCTACTTACCAGTGTGGGTACGTATCGCCTGAACTCCGAGAGTGCCGATGGGTTGATCTCCAACACCGTGATCAGCAGCGCACACCCAGACAGCAACACAGCTGACACATACAGACATACAGACACACAACCACATGCCGCTCGCTGCCTCTCTGTTCCTTCCCTCCCTCCCTGTGCGGTGTGTGTGTGTGTGTGTGTGTGTGGGCCGACCGTGGTTTCTGTCTTCGAGGAGTGTGGGGATTTTGTGGTTGAATTTGTCTTCGATCTCCTCGACCTTGCGGATCATCCGCATGGCACACAGGGCGGCCTTCTTGCGGATGTAGGGGTTGGACACGCCCATCAAATTCTCTACCTCACGAGCCAACGCCCTAAGTGATGGAATGACCACAAGCAGACAAACAGATTAACAACAGGCGGGCTGGAATCTCTCTCGCTGGGTCGGCTTCCTGCCTGGCTGGCTGCACACGCACCTGCACATCTCGGGGTTGCCTATGTTGCCCAGCGCACAGAGGGCCAGCCCATTGACGTACTGATTCTGCACAGTTTAACAGCAGTGACAGACAGGACCACAGAACAGAAAGACCTGCTGGTTCATTTGGGTCAAATCAATCAAGTGGGTGGGGGGCTGGTCAACTGGCTGCACACACCTACCGGGTGGTTGAGGTCGTTCTTGACCGAGTTGGTGACGAGCATGAGGACCTCCGTGTTCTCGTCCAGCAGCTGAGTGAGGCCCAGGTAGCCTACGCGCTTCTCGGCAAACTTGGTGGACGCTATCAGCTTCAGACACTCCATCTGGCCGAAGTGAGTCGGGTACCTGCAGCATCAACGCGCACACACACAGACACAACAGACAGACAGACAGACAGACAGTGGGGCAGGGCAGGGCAGGGTAGGCAGACAGAGAGTCACGAGTGCATCCCAGCCCAGCCAGCGCACCCTTCCGCCGACTGACTGACCCGAGCATGTGAATGAAGAGCAGCTTGGCGACATTGCGGTGCCGATAGTGATTGTCCTCCTCCTGTAATCAACAAGGCAGACAGACAGACAGACAGGCAGGCAGGAGGGGGAAGAAACACAGATAACACACCACACCAAACCAAACAGACACAGACACATGCCAGCAGCCAGCACAAGCCCGTCTGTCTGTCTGTCTGTCTGTCTGTCTGGTTTACCTTGAATGCCGTCCTGATCTCAGCGCATTCCTTGGCAATGACTGCACGCTCCTCAGCTGCTGTCTTACACGCGCGGATGTTCCGGATCAACTCGCGAAGCTTTATCGACATCGCGGCTCACACTCACAGGCAGTAGCCGATGGCGGCAGCAGCACTAACCACTGGCTGGCAGCACGTTGATTGCACAAACAAAACAGGCAGGATCAGCCAGGGCCACGTTCGGGTCGGCAGCGTCACGAATGGCTTTCGTGGCGTCTCGAACTCGGCTGCATCTTGGTGGAAGTAGGCAGATCTCCACAGATGCTGCTTCTGCGCTTGTTCTTGAGCTCGCCCAAAGCTCAAGGCCGCCTAGGGTGCTCCCTGAAACCGCTGCTGCTGCTGGTCTGCTCCACGAAGTCTACAAGGCCTCCATCTGGCAGGATCTGACCTCCCCTTGCGAGCCCTCCCCATCCACCTCCCTGCGCTGCACCCGCCCCTCAGATCGATGATCAACATGCCCTCCCTGGTGCAGATCATCGCCCTCTGCGCGGCCCTGTGTGTGTCGGTCGATGCATTCCAGCCCTCCATCTCTGCCGCCACGCCTCTCGCGAGGCACCACCAGCAGCAGACCAGCACCCCAACTCGGCTGCGCAATGGCGTGTCCTCTCTGCGTCTGGCTGTGTCCCCGGCGGCCAAGCAGTTTGTGGACGAGCGGATCCGCAACTTCCCCATCATGGTCTTCGGCCAGTCCTTCTGCCCCTTCACGCGCGGCGTCTTGAACCGGTTCCACCTGCACTTCGGCAAGACGGTCAAGCCCAAGGGGTTCGGCAGCGAGTTCATCGACCAGCTGGACGAGAGCCTCAAGGACAGCATCCAGGACTACCTCGAGGAGCTGACGGGCGCCAGGACGACACCACGAGTGTTCTTCGAAGGCAAGTTCCTGGGCGGCGGGGAGGAGGTGGCCGATATGGGCAAGCAGGGCAAACTCACCACCATGCTCCTTAAGGCGGGATACCTCGACCTCCCCGTTGCTAAGTGAAGTGAGCACAGTCTGAGTGAATGGCAGAGGGGAGGGGAGGGGGGGGAGAGAGAGGGAGTTTTGAAGCCCGTCTTGACTGTCTGCATGGGTGCCTGCCTGCGTGCCTGAATGTGGCTGACTTTGATTTTTCACCACCTGCCTGGCCGCTGGTTGCTTTGCTTTCCAACGATCGATGCATCGATGCAGCGATTGCTGCTGCTTTGCTGCCTGGCCTGACTGTTTGTGTGCATGTGACGGATGCGCCTCGCCTTGCTCCTTTTCTCTCCTCTACTTACTGATCGATGGATGGCATATATGGTATGGTGTCCATGGCCGGAGGGTCTGTATGAGAGAGAGATGGGACGAGCGACAGACAGAGCAATGACTAAGGCAGGAATCCTGTTCAATCAATGCGATTTGGGGGAGATGGGTTGGATTGACGTGGGTCACCCACACATTATACACCCATTGATTGAACGTTCAGGCATGGAGTCAGTGGCTGGACGTCATGTATGTCTGGTTCAAAATTGCTGATGCAACCGACCTACCAACATGCACCACGCACCACCACACACGCGCTGGGGCACATTCACATTCACATTCACTCCGTACGGACGCCATGAGCGATGGATGGGGGCAAGAAAGACTGACTGTGTCGAGACAAAAACGCTCTGGCTGGCTGGCTGGCTGGCTGGCTGATTTGCTGGCTGACTGGCTGGCGGAAAAGGCATACCACACTCAATTCGGGCCGCCTCGCACACACACACACACACACACATATACATACACATGGAGGCGGGCATGTGTGCGTCCATCCATCCATCCATGTGTGTATCCATCCATATTAGAGAACGGTAGGCAGCGCAGCGAGAGTGAGGGGCAGTGGATGCGATGGATGGCTGAGGCTGGGGGATGGGGCGGGTGAGTCGGGTGGGGTCTGTCTGTCTGTTCATTCTTACAAATACGCGACTAAGTCGGTCGAATGATCGATCGTTTTGTTCGTGCAAGCCAAGCATTCTCATCTATACACACCGAAAAACGGACGCAGGAACTGTCGACTAAGAACTCTCTCTCTCTCTCTGTCAATCAGTTCACGGCATTCCCCTCCTCCCCCCCCTCCCCCTGGTGGTGGTGTGGTGCTGGGCGGAGAAGGACCATGGATCACTCAATCACTCCGCCTTTTGAGGCCGTGTTCTGAGGTTGTAGGGGCTGCCTGGCGGCTTCTCGCTCGACGCAGTGGTGTTGGTGGCGGCGTCTGACGGGGCCACCTTGCCGTACGTCTTGTTCAACTCCTCGTCATCCAACTCCTGTCCATCCCATCCACACACACATCTCTCGCTCTGTCTCTCTCCCTCACTCCCCGCTCTCCCCTGTTGGCTGACCTTTTGTCTCTGCTGGGCGAATTGGTTGAAGCACGACATGACGAAGTAGAGGATTAGCACGAGGATGAGGTAGCCGAAAAGCGTGGCAAGGGTCACCCGCCCGTCGTCTTCCTCGCCCCCTGCCGCTGCCCCGGCCTGGCCCCTGCCGCGGGACACCTTGTGGATGGCCTCATTCACCTTGTGGACGAACTTGCTGTGTGTGATGGAGCCGAAGCTCACACGCTCGACTATCGGGGCGAAGAAGTGAAGCGCCGCCTTACGGCTCTGATGTAACAAGGGAGACATACCCGTGGCTGCGCGTGGGCTGTGTGTGTGCGTGTGGGTGTACCTACCTCAACGAAGAGTTTGCTGAAGAGGAATAGGAAGAAGGCGAGCTGCCCTGTGACCTTGATGACGCCCTTGCCGATCGACACGGCGATGAAGAAGTTCCAAAACGGCATCAGGAAGTGCCCGCAGCAGATGCCGCACAGGTCAAACAATGCTATCAATCGCACACACAGATAGACACACAGATAGACAGACAGACGGGCGATTCGCTGGCATGGTGGGTGGGGTGGTTTGTGTGTTCGTGTGCACATCGCACCATTTGGCCATGATGAGAGGAGGAGGACGCCGAGGAAGCCGTGCTTCTGGAGGTAGTTGATCATCCAACGCTTCGATGACGTCAGCCAGTCACTAGACACACACACAGAAGCCACTTGCCATGCCATGGTTGTGTGCAGTGCAGAGCTGTGTCGTGTTATCATCATCTGTGCGTACGTACTGTGTGCCCGATTCGATTTGGTGCTGCAGCTCTTCAAACTCCTCGTCAGCCTCACGAGACTGACACACACCAAGGCGCACACATCAACAGAACACCCTTTGTCACATCGCCCGCCACCCACCCACCCCCCCTGCTTGGCTTGTCAGTCAGTCACCTTTGCGGCCGCATAGGAGGCGGCATAGGGCGGCAGCTCGCCAATGGCGGTCCCCCAGCCCCAGAGGAAGCAGTAGAACCAGCACTTGAGGAAGAGCCCCCAGAGTGTCACGTTGTCTGTGAATGTGCCGGTTGGGCTGGGCTGGAGGCAGGGGAAGTTCTGGCCGGGCTCCAGGTGCCCCTCCCACATGTTGACCCGCGAGTCGAAGTTCAAATTGTTGCACTCCTCAGAGGTCGTGCAGATGATGTACACGTGCGGAAACAGAAACAGAATACCTGAGTGAGTGAATCGAACCAATCGAACCAGTCAACCACACACACACACACACACACACACACAATGCAATGGACAGACAGACAGACAGATGATCGATCGATGCGTCCATCCCTCCCTCCCTCCCTCCCACCCCACCCCCCCCACCCCGACCGACCTGAGTGCATTCCGGTGCCGAGCCCGACGGACGAGAGGATGCCGAGCCCCACCCACCAGACGACGAGCCGAAACATGAGCCATATCTCGTCCATGTAGGGCACATGCGGCCCGGGGATGAACCGCAGCACCACCCACAAGACCACAAACGGCACCAGCAGCCGCACCGTGAAGGGGTGGGTCGAGATGTACACGGCCAGCCAGTGGGTGAACCGGTGCATCATCACGCTGAAGTTGGCCACCGTCCTGATGGGCTGCTGGAACAGTGTCACCCTCTTTCGGGCGGCACGCAGCTCAGCCGCGCGCTCCTCGCGACTCTTGGCCATCATCAGATTCCCGAAGATCAGGGCCGCCGACGCGCTTCAGATGACTGACGGGCTCGCTGGGCTGTCAGCAGCTGACGAATCCATGCAGCAGCGACCGATTTGACGTGGAATTGCCAGAGAACGCCAGTTTGCTCGGCAGATCTGCACACGACGCCTCTCCTGCGCCTTTTGGATCCCCACACTCCACCAGAATTAAAGAGGAATGCCTATCACCTCTGAGCTCGCATCCCGATCCCGAGCTTGCAAACTCGCCAAACGTGAAACCGCTCCTCCGCCAAACGCCAAACAACAGGGAGGCGGACGCTCCGAGGATGGTAAGACCGAGGGCAGGGAGGACAGCGGCTTAGTCCGACGAGAGGACACCAGATCTGTCAGTTTTGGGGTCTCTTCCTCCACCTTTCCCTCCCTGTGTGTGTTGTGTGTGTGTGTCCTGCCTGCGTGGCTGCCTCCCTCCCCTTTGCCTGGTGGCTGCAGGGTATCGACTTGAAGGCGGGCGGCCGGGTCAAGAAGACCTGCCGCAAGGACGCCAAATCCGACAACCCATACACCAAACTGCTCGTCAAGGTCAGTCAGTGAGGGAGCCACCCAGGCAGGCAGCACATGGGAGGCAGAGAGAGAGGGAGGGAGGGGGATGCACACACGCGGAGGGGGGAGGCAGGCCCAGATGAGATGGGGATCTGCGAGGGGGGTGAGGTTGCTGACCGTTTTGTGCGCGTGTGTGTCCTGGCAGTTGTATCGTTTCTTGGCTCGCCGCACGGATGCGGAGTTCAACAAGGTGGTCCTGAAGCGCCTGTTCATGTCGCGGCGGTTCCGGCCGCCCCTCTCCCTCTCCAGACTCACCAAGCACATGCAGGACAAGGACGGACATACCGCAGTCGTCGTCGGCACCATCACCGGTTAGCGATAGAGAGCCAGACATACAAGCTGCCAGCCTGCCAGTTTGTGTGATCGCCATGTCTTTCTTTCTCTCTCTCTGGTGTGTGTGTGTTCAGATGACGTTCGTCTGCTGGATGTGCCGAAGCTGTCTGTGTGTGCGCTGCGTTTCACTGAGACCGCCCGCAGCCGCATCCTCAAGGCCGGCGGGGAGTGCCTCACATTCGACGAGTTCGTGCTGAGGCACCCCGAAGGTAGACAGACAGGATCAATCAGCACACGCAGGCAGTGTCCACAAGGTCAACGGTGTCTCTCTCTGTCTGTAGGCAAGGACTGTGTGCTACTCCGTGGCCCCACCAAGGCCCGCGAGGCGGAGAAGTACTTCGGCCGGGCGCCGGGCGTCCCACACAGCACCACCAAGTCAGTCACACAAACAAGCACCCGACCAACCAAACAACTAGATGACACACTGCTTGGCGACCGCATGTTTGTGTGCGCGCAATGACTGCAGGGCGTTTGTGCGCCACAAGGGTCGGAAGTTCGAGAAGGCTCGCGGACGCAGGAAGTCTCGCGGATACAAAGTCTGAACAAGAAAGACACACACGACCATCGGCGTGCAGCCTCTCTGCTGCTGGCTGGGTGTGTCGACGGTGGATGGTGGTTCTGTGGTGGATGGTATGGTGTCTCTCTGTGTGCGGGCTGTGACGCGACACGAGAGCATGGCGACTCATGGTGGGGGGAGGTGGATGAAGTGCGGCCCTCACTCGCACACTCAGATACGACGGAGTGGTGGGTGGGCGGATGAATGGATACGTGTGTGAAGTGACTCGTTCGTGACGTCATATTTCAAGCATGGCTCGTGATCACATACATACTACACCACGATAGTGTCCACCAACATCACAGACAAGGCTGTGCTGAATCCTCTTGAACCATCGGCCATCAGCCGGCCGCCACTCACATGTAAATGCCACACCACTCCCAAGACTCTAAATGCACACGCTCAAGGTTGCACCCTTTCTCAGACACACTACACATGTGTCCGCCCTCTCCCTCCCTCCCTCCCTCCCTCTTTGTGTGTCTGTGATGGTTCATCCATGCATCATTTGTTGAGTTGTGCCATCATGTACTGGCGCTGCATCTTCCGGCCCTTTCTGCGGAGGGCGCGCTTGTTGAAGCCCACCAGCAGCCGCCACACCAAGCTGCGCTTCTCGAAGTAGGTGCTGGCCTCGGGGAAAGGCAGAGGGCGGCCGATGGCCTTCAGGTACCCAAAGATCCCACCTGCAGCCAGGGCACACAGGCAGGCAGACAGACAAACAGATATTGGTGGACAGCAACTAGAGTGTGTGCGCATCTTTCCTGCCTCACCGAGACCGCCCGTGTTGCCGATTGTGCGATCGACCGGATAACCGCCTGCAGTGACACACACAGACGCGCAGACAGGGAAAGACCATGGGGATGACACGACACAAACAAACAAAGAATGACTGCTGGCTGGCCTAGTTTCGTTTCGTGTTTGTACCGGTGAATTTAACGATTTTCCCCTCTTCGTTGAAAGTGATGCTGTGCACCTGGGGAGGGTTGAGCACCTTGATGCCTGTCGAGGGGATGGTGGGCACGTTCAACACGTTCAGAGGACCCAGATTCGTCCTGCAATGGTTGGCACCCAACACGCACGTCACGTCACTGACTGAAGTAGGCCAGCTGTGCTGACTGACCCTTCAGGCTGGACGAAATACCACACACGATTGGGCTCGAATGCGTCGACCTGACCGACCGGTCATCCACACACATTCACACATTCGTCCTCCCATGAGGGCTGCGTGAGTGCATGTGGTAGTCATTGTATTGGTTTGCATACCGACATCATGCGGGTGTTCTGTTTGAGGTCGGGGAAGGCCTCCTCCAAGTTGAAGGTAGACACAGCCGCCAGGAACTCGGTCTTCGACAAAGGTCCCACAAACGGAAAGATGAACTGCAGCCAGCCATTGCAGTCAATGCACACACACAGCATCACAATCAATGAGACCCGCATTCATTTCATGTCGACCCCTCCCCTACTGCAGGCCTGACCTGGAAGTCATCGGCGAGTATGGAAGGGTCATCCAGCCCGCTCTTGGTGAGGATAAATCGCCGCGCCAGCTCCAGCAGCTCTGCCGGGGGGATGGGGAAGGTCGACTTGTCCAGCATGTCGGCCTCATCCACGCCAATGTTGGGGGGCAATATCACGTCTGCATTTCAAACACACACAGCACGCATCAGGCAGGCACAAAGCAAAGCGCAGCCAGGCAGCCGCCATACGCAACCATCCATCGGTCTTCTTTCGCAGCATCGGTCCAATGATTGGTGCTCACCTGATGCAGCGCGCATCTTACAGCGGCAGGCAGGTGTCATGCTTCGCGCCAAGCACACACAGGATGGCATCCCACAGGATGGACACCCACCAAGATCTTGCCGTGCCTGGATCTCCGCACCCAAGCACACACAGGCCAGCAGGAGGACCGCACTGATGGCGAACCTCATTGCGCAAACGAACGATGGGAGCTTCCTGCGAGCTTAAAAACCAAACCCTAGACCTCCAGATGCCCTCTGCTGCCTCTGCTGCCCGTATTGCCTCAACGAGGATTCAGGCATCTTCGATCTGTCGGCACATGAGCGCCACTGCATCTGATTCTGCATGTCCAAGGAGGCCTGAAGAGGGGAGGAGGAGGTCGCTGGCATCTGCTTGTTGGCCTTCGCTCCTGCCGCCAGCAGCGGCTGGCCACCTTGGCTGGTGCCGTTTCGGTGTGCGGCACGGCATTGTGATTCCGCGGAACAAGATCGACAGGGTCTTTCTGCGCAACTCAGGCCCGGGAGGGCAGAGCGTCAACACGGTACGTGGACTCACGAGGTGCTCGGCCAATGCAAAAATCCCATCCAGAGAGACACAGACATACAGGCATGTTGATGTGTTTCATGTGTTTGTGTGTGGTTGGCTGGATGCTGCAGTCTGACACGAAAGTGCGGTTACGGTTCAACCTGAAGACGGCTGACTGGATACCTGACAAGATACGGGAACGACTCCTGTGAGTATGGATCCTGGGCGGACGGGTGGAAGCAAGGAAGGCAGCAGTCGATCTCAACATGTGGATTCTCGTGCACTGCTGTGGTTGGGTCAATGGATGCAGCAAGTCGTGTGCTTCGAAGCTGACCAAGGAAGGCGACCTCATGATCACTGCAGGAGGTGACTCGACGACAAAATACCATGAGACGAGCACACGGCCAGCTCGTCTTTGCACGCGAGCAGGCAGGCATCATGTTGGTTGCGTTGAATGGCCGCAGATACTTCGTCGGCGATTGCCAACACAGAGATCGCTTTTGAGAAGCTGCAGAAGCTGCTCGACCAGGCAGAGGTAGGGGTAGACGGACCATACACACACCAATGGCCGGCCAAGAAAGATGAGTGCTTCTTTCTGGTGTGTGTCAGAGCATGAAGGAGCGCAACTTCAAGCCCTTCGTCAAGGACTGGATACACGAAGTCAAAGACCCAGAAGAGGTCGGTCACAAGGGAGGACGCACACAAACCTGCTGACGATGTGCGACACGTATCTGCGGTATCTGTGTGGCCGGCTGGTTTTCGTTGTGTGGCAGATTCAACGGTATGAGGAGAATCGGCTTAAGTGGAAGAAGATGCGCTCCTATTCGCGGACTCGGAAGGATGACCTTTACTGATGAATGAATGCCATGAGTGGTATGACTGCCACCCGAGCGGGCGATCCACTTCCTCATACACGGCACAAGGAACTAAGGAGGCAAAGTGGCAGACCAGCAGCTCATATGCGACGAGGGGAGGGAGCACAGACAGCCGGTGTGCGTGAGCTGATTCGTTCGGTGGCAGGCGATGAGGCATGTCTGGGCAGCAGGACAAGCTTGCCCTGATTGCACGTGTGTGAGGTCTAGAGACAGACAACTGACTGATGGCGTGTGGTGTTCATAGATGACGATACATGTGATGCATGCCATGTCATCAGCTCGCTGTTCTCCGCAGTACACCCTTTTCATATGAGCATGTTTCTGCACCCTCGCAACTCATGAGCTCATCTGGATCTGTTCGATTATGAGTTGTCTTGCAAAGCACGTCAGATACAGCAAGGATGGATCGATTCGTTGGTATATAAGCCGTCAGCTTAGGCGCATCAATCGGATCGGATGACTGGAAATGGTGTGAAGTTCATGGTCGGAGGAGCATGCAGCATGCCTGCATGCACATGATTGAGTCATACAGTCAATAGATGAGCGTCCCACAGGCCAAGTGTTCTTCTGTCGTTCTGTGCTTTCCCCACCTCTGCAAATCACGTCAAATCGGGCAATCCCTTAGCGGCTCGGCAAGGGCGGTGATGACGCGTTCCTTCGTCACGGTGATTCTGCAGGCAATAAATACAGATACGAATACGCCGGCAGATTTCTTGACTTCTTACGGTTCCATTCGAGCAAACTCAGTGTGCATGGCGTAGTACTTATGCATCACGCTACAAAGACACACATCCTGGTATAGCTCGAACTTCAATGGCCTATCTGTCATTTCATTCCTACCGGGCCATCACGTTGGAGAGTCTCCTTGTGCCGATGTTGATCGTCGAATTCTCTTTGACTGACTCTGAGCCGACCGACGCACACATGCATTCGACTCATCTGACATCGTGGAGGGCATGCGCTCGTGTCTCCTCCCTCCCGCTTCCCTACCTTTCGCAATGGTCTCAATAGCGTCTGTTTCAAATATCATTTCAACGCCCTTCACAGCCATTTTTTCTGAAGGCAGACAAAGCAAGGCAGCGTCCCGAGAAGTCCCCGTCGCTTGTCGGTTCACCGGTGTGTTGTTGAATGAGGTTGTATCTCGTTTCGGTGAGGATCTTTATGAAGTCTTTTTCCGTGAGGGGCTTGAGAAGCGCCCTGACTGGCAGCCTGCCCTCTAACTCAGGCAGCATGCCAGTTGGGCGGTGCTCCGCAGCCTGGTGGAAGGCGCCGGCACAGATAAACAGGATATTCTCGGTTGAGACAGTACCTGAATGGACACACAAATGAGATGCCAAATCAATGCGTCCTCCGCCTCACCGAGGCTCGTCTTGATGTCTGTGCCATCCAAGAGGGGTAGCAGCGCGTGCTGGAGTGCCTCGCCGGCCTGCGCAATAGATGAGTGGCCATGAAGTGGAGAGACACGCCTGAAAAACGCTGACATGCGCCTGATTATTGCAGATCTTGTCGATCTCGTCTACGTGGATGATGCCCCTGCTCTGTGCCGCATCAATAGCTGCGCTTGCAATGGGGCCTTTTCCCTGAGGGACATACAGTGTCACACCGTCATTGTGGTGGCCTGTCGGAAAAAACATGCATCGTACCCCGGCTTGCTTCTTCCCTTCCAGTTTGTTGGCGTCATTGAGCAGCTCCAGCACCAGACTGTTGAGGTCGACTGTCGTGTACCGTGTTATGTCGATGTGGGCAAAAGGTGCCTTCACCATCATCGCGATGCGCCGGGCAATCTGTATGTGCACAGACACACCGGCAAGCAATATCTGCACGCGACAACCGACGGCACTTCTCACCTCTGTCTTGCCGCTTCCTGTTGGCCCGGTCAGCAAGACGTGGCTTGGCTTTGTGGCCTTCCGCAGGCCATCGTCAGATAGGCGCTGGCGAAGGTAGCGGTTCTCTGCAAACACCAATAGATACGATGGAGAGACACACACATCGCATCGTGTATGTGCCTTACGGAGCCCTATCGCCACGGCCTCCTTGGCGGCCTTCTGGCCGATGATGAAGTCGTCGAGGCCGGCGACCAGTGTCGGCACGTCGAGGGGGAAGAAGGAGGTCTCACTTTCCCCCTCGTTGTCGCCCTCAGGCTCCTCTTCGGCCTCTTCTTGCTTAAAGAGGTTCGTGCACAACGACAGACAGAGAGGTTGAGAGACGGACAGACAGACATACGTACAGAGAGCTTTACTCGTTGAGCTCCTTGATGGTAATGTTTAACACCGCCAGCTCCTCCTCTTTGGCAGCCTTCTCGGCGAGCGCTACTTGCAGCGCCTCCCGTGTGACGCGGAGCTCGTTGCCTTGGTCCTGCAGCTGTTGCTGCTGGTCCTGCAGCTGCTGCTGCAGAATTGCCACCTGCCGAGCTGTATCCGGCCTGGCGGAGAAACAAAGACAGGACTCACAGCGGAGGTGAGTGATCTGCTGGAGTTTACTCGGGAGATGGGCGAAGTGGCAGTGCCGATTGGGGCGGTGGACCACGGTACATGAAAGGTTGCTCCTGTTGATAGATCCATGAGAAGACAATGAATTGAATGAATTGCTTCATTTCTTTGTTCGCACCCGTCCACGATAGTCAATCAGGCCCGGCACACGTCCCGGCACAGTTCCCTGTCCAGCCTGAAGCATGGATCTTTCATCCTTGTCCATGGACCTTTTTGATTGCCCACCTGGGAGGTGAAGGAAGGGCGAGGCTCAGGCTGGGGCGTCGGCGTGAAGCCACAAGGGGGCGCAAAACCGTAGACATGGGACCGAGGGCCCGCTGCTCCTTGGTTGCGCGACATCTGTGCTTGCTCTGCTTGTTGAATGATGAATGAACGAATGCGCTCCTTGTTGGAGCGGTGGTGGTGCCGGATCGCTTTGCTCGCAAAAAAGAAAACCAAAATGGGCCATTTGTGCTGCAGAACCAAAGAAAGACCCCCACCGAGAGCGCGTGTCGTGTTTGTGCCACCGGTAGGCCTTGCGTTGAAGGCCCCACGCGTCCTTCTCTTCCCTCTCTCCCTTCCCCTTCTTCCAGGCACAGCCCATCAGCGTGTCAGGGTGGAGAAGAGCCAGGGCGCTGATGGATTACTTCTGCGTAAGGCGATTGCTGCACAGCAAACGAATGCCCACCTTCTTCCCCTCTTCAGGCCAAGGTTGAGGGGGGATTTGGGGGGCGCTACGTGCTCGACAGGCAGGACGACCCCGTGTCAGGACGCCATGGCTGCGCCTTCTTCTTCTGGGACCTGGTAATACATGCATGTTGACCGCAACCACGCCCACCGGGGCATGCTCGTTCGTTGGCGAGTCGATGGAGTCGGCCTTCTGCTGACTGTGTGCAGAAAGAAAAGAAAAAGGTCGTCCTCAAGATGAATGTCATCTACGACTATACGGATATGAGTGATCCGGTGAGACTGCCGATAGCTAGCTGCTTTGTCCAGGACGCCCTTTGTATTCGTTGCGTGGTCCAGGACGATAGCTTGTTTCCGAAGAATGGGATGGATATCCTTCTTTGGAGCGGAGTGAGACATCCAAGCATCGTCAGGATTGACGGGATATACTCCACAACCAACCTTCCAGGCTACGCGCCTACGTCTGGACTCAAAGGGTTTTTTCTCGAGTTCTGCTATGGTATGTAAGGATTGGCCACGCTCGAGACACTGACATCTACATGGGATATTTCATCTACAGGGGGAGACATGTGGAGCCTTCCACGCATGCTGACGGAGCCTGAGGTGCAGAGGCTGAACGGGCCGATATACTATGAGGACTCCGAGGCAGTGTTTATGCCATTCATCAAGGTAAGTCCGTGCATGTCTCCCTACTTGCCTGTTTGCACATGCGTCCGTTCGTCCGTATTCCAGAACGTGTTGGAGGGCATCAAATGCCTGCATGACAGAGGATTCGCTCATACGGATATCAAGGTGCGGTTGCGTAAACAGGTGAGCTTCGTCACATTTGTGTGCTGCCTATAGAGCGAAAATATTTGCATTTCTCGCGGAGAAGACGGCAATGCGAAAGCCACTATCATAGACGTCGACCGGCTGTTGGACTTTCACGGCAACCCGCAATACGTCCGTAGTGGGCGGGCCTGAGACAAAGCGTGCTTGATTGTGTGCGGCCGCCTTTCTGTCCTGCATGCAGGAAGTCGAAAGAAGTGGGGACCTGTACATTGTCTGTAAGCCTGCACGCTTGCGGGTATCTGTTCCGTGCGGCATCTTTCGGTGTGTGCCGTCTGCAGCTGGTATCATCCGAAGGCTTATTCCTGAGCCGGTAAGAAGCCCACTGGCGTGATCCCATTCGTGCCTCAATTCAACCTGGTCAATGTACATGTGCAGAGCCCAGAGGTGTTGGAATTGGACAGATATTTGTCCTCGTTCGAGTGTGGAGAGAAGGAGCGACATGCCCTCAACGCCGAGCAGGTAAGACATACACTGACTGCATTCCTCACATGTGCGTATCCCTCGTTTCGCACTCAGGCCTTGAGGCTGTATGCGAAGTGGGAAGCTGCCCACGGCCCTGGGATGCGCGTCAAACTGCTCCCTTCTCCCTCTCCCCCGCAGCACCTCATCGACGCATACGCGCGGAAAGCGGATGGAGACAAGTTTGACGGAAGAAGTCACACAGACACAGAGGAGACGCGAGACACCAATGGCGACGACTGTCGTGGACGGGTAGCTCAGGCAAAAGAACGTGCAGGTACCCTCAGCCCATTGATTCGGGTCTTTATGAATGCCTCAGGGAGCCATTCTTCAGCCAAAGACTACCATGCCGCAGAGACATGAAGGGGGCTGTGTTTCACAGCCACGTGTGTCGGTGTCTCATACTATTGAGGTGGTCCCCTCTCAGCTGTGTCCGCCGCCTTCGTGCAGCACTGCTCGGTGCCAGTGCAGGCGAACGGGAAGACTGTCCTGCGTTCGTTGGGGGGCTGGGTGTCGGCTGGATCGCTGTGGATCAACGCGCAAGTGGCAAAGGAGTACGGCTTGCCTGGGCCGTGGGTCAGGATACAGAACTGGCACGACGTCTGAACAAAGAGGAGATCTCAGCGGGCCTTGATCGGTGCATTTCTCGGCATCTCGCGGCGCAACCGGCTGCCGCGGAGGGTCCTCTGGAGCCAACTCACACGTCCTGTTCAAGAAGCAGGCTCAACTCAGCGCACTTGAGCCTCAGCGGCGGTCGAAGGGAATCGTGCTCAAACGTAACCCGCACACCCAGAGGCAAATGCAGCGGGGGCGCGGCGGCCACGTCACTCTCTCGCCCACCCAGGCGCTGCGCCGCCAGTCCGGTCCGCATGCAGGGATGGCCGGGGCCGAGGGCAGTATATCCACCAGCAAAGTGGGATCAGACGAGAGAGGAATATCAGAGGAGATGCTGAGGAAGGGGTGATTGTTGTCGTGATTGCTGTGAACACAAGTACGTATCATTCACGCCAGCACGCAGCTCTTTGCCTTGTGGGTCTATCAACGAGTGAGGTGTTGGCGTGGATGGCGGACAGCTGGGTGTGTGAGTGAGAGACACAGAGACACGTAGCTGGCTGCATGCCGTAGCTGGCCATTGACAGATGGATGGACGCGTGCAGCAGTGGGTACGTCCATGAGCTGAGACAGATACGTGACAGACAGGGGAGACATGTGGGTGTCTGTCTTATGGTGTGGTGTGGTGTGGTTGCATCTGACTGAATGCTCCTATCTATTTGTGAGACCGACCAGCTGTGTGTTGGTGTTTATGGCGTCGGTGGTGTGTGCGTCAGGGAATACATGTCAAGAGATTTGGTACGTTCTTCGTTCTACCCTCCGGGGACGCAATGCGCCGACACACACATGGGCGGCTTCACAACACACATACACACCACACGAATGCAGCAAGAATGCCGGTCCATCCAATGCTGCACGCACACGTGTCTGTCACGCACACGTGTCTGTCTGTCTGTCTGTCTGTCTGTCTGCATGGGGCGACAAACGATTCGACGGTCTCACTCAGTCGCCATCCCCTGGAAAAATCGATAGACACGCTCATCGCATCACAAGAAATCACATCACATGCACAGTCCGTCCCCCCCTCCCTCCCTCCCTCCCTCACACCCATCCGACGCGTCTCTCGATTCGCTGCAAGAGGTCCAGCCGCTCGCCCGTCGTGCTGTCCGTCCACATCTTCATGGGGTGCGGTGCGATGCCGCGGGCCGGGTTGCCCACCAAACGCTCGTTGCCCTTCGTCTGCACACACATACGAGAGAGAGAGGGAGACATGGACATATGGAAAAGGCCCGGTGGCTCCCTCCTTCCAATTTGCCTCGGCTGACACACCTTGATGATGTGGGCTGCGTAGGCGATATGCTGTCGGATGTCGATAGCGATATCATTCTTCAGGTGCAACTTGAGGCTAGGGATGTCATAGCTGTCCTGCAGGTGCGGCTCTTTGCCCACGCCTTTCGCCAGCACATGAGCCGGAAGGCCGTGAGCCGCCTCGAGGTGGTCGAACAGGCGGGTCGCTTCCAGCGAGCGGACCGGTCGGAGGGCGTCGTTGACTATCTTCACCAACTCACGGCCCAACTGGCTCCGACGCATCCGAGCCGCCTCGGCCTCGGCCTCCTGTTTGTCCTTCCTCCCCTCCCGGGCCCTCGCTGCCTCCTCCTTGTTCCTGGATGCCCGAATCACCTGACAACCACCCAGACAGCCACAGAAGTAAGCACCATGACAGCATGTTCCCTCCCTCCCTGTGCACCTTCTCGATCCTTTTCCCCGCTGTCTCCATTGCCGCCTCTGCCGGCGACAGACGCTTTCTCTTCCCCCCTGCAGCCGGCTGTTGGCCATCACTCTCCCCCTCCGCTGGCAGCCTGCTGCCCACGCCGCCCTCCTCAATCAACACGCGCAGACGATTCACCGGAATGGCCGGATGCATAGCCGCAATGGACAGGGGCGTCAGGAAGGCGTCTCCGTCCACGCTCACCGCCTCGTTGACGTGCACTTTGGCCCCATGGCCGCACAGCCATTTGACGGTCGCAGTGCCGCTCGCATGATGGCCGCGGTGGGACGCCGCTGCGACGTGCAGGGGGCGCCAGCCTTGCGCGTCCTGAGTGTGGATGAGGGCGGCTCCTCCCTTGGCGTGCAGCAGGTCGAGCAGCTGCTCCTGCCGCTTGGGGTCCCTCAATGGCAGCTCACAGAAACGGTGGAGGGCCGTCTGGAGGTCGGAGTCGGTCTCGGTGGCCAGGGAGGGGTCGGCGGACAGCAGTGCCTCAGCGATGCGCACCTTGTCTTCGTCGGAGACGCTCTTGGCCTCAGCGAGGGCGTGGAGCAGACCTTGTCCGGCCAGCTGCGGTCGGCCCTTCAGCAGAGCATCGACAGCCTCACACATGCCCCTCTCCACAGCTGTCTTGAGGGCCATCCCTCCACCCATCCCCTCGCCGACGCCCATCTCCACGTCTCCGTGCGCATCATGGCTGGCGGCGCGGGCGACGGATTTCTTGTCCTTCTTCCTCTTCCTCTTGCGGAGGGGCTCCTCGTCCTCGTCTCCCTCGATGAGGGCTGCCTCGTGGATGTCATCCTTCTCCATCTCTGCCTTGGCAGCCCGACGCTGCTGGGCGGCGGCATGGTGGGCGGGCTTCTTGGCCTCCATCGCCAACATATTGTTCTCTCCCTCATCCATCATCTCGACATCCTTGCCCTCTCCATCGCCCATCTGGACATCTCCCATCTCCCGACTCCCCTTCCCCTCCACCCGGCCCCTCCTCGCAGCGGGCCGCCGTGCGGCTGCCCCTCTGGGTTTGTTGTGGCTGGCGCCCGTCCTCACATCCCTTTGGTGGTCTTTCTCGGGGGCGGATATCTTCTTGTGTTGCCTTTGGGCGGCCCTGTCGAGGGGCTCGTCGTCTTCGGCCTTGGTGAAGGGGCGGAGGTCATAGAGGCGGATGCCCCCGGTGGCGGCGGCCACTGCAGCGAGATGAGCTGCCTCCTCGGCCTCTCTCTCCAACTCCTTCAAGTTGGCGGCAGCCTGCACCAATAATCGACACACACACACACAGAAGGAAAAGAAAGCAACAAATTGAATGAGCCCATGCAGCTTCGAATTGGGCATAAACAGGCATGGACTGTGCCCATCATGATGGCTTACGTGCTCTTGGTGACAAAGCATGCATGAGACACGGCGCCCCCACCTCCCGTACACGGCTCCTGACTCTCCTCCTCACCTGTGCGCGTGTCAGCACCATCCTGCCAGCAACGGGTGAACTGCTGTCCCTCCAATAAGCAACGTGTTGAGCTGCAGAGGCCCTCCACAACGCACACCGCACTGCAGCGGACGAGCAGCGACTGACTCACGGGACGGCGTGCGAAGCGATACTGACGCCTCCTTGTTGATCAAAGGAAGACCGCTTCTCCTGAAGGCTTTGAAAGAGCAAAGTTGGGGGCTGAGACAATTACAGGCTCGCAATTTTCTAGGGTGCTCCCTGAACCGCTGCTGCTGTTTGGTGTGTCACGAACGGGATCTCTCGTGTGCATTTTTGAGGTGCGCTGAGAGGGATAGGATGCATTCCTCGTCACATCCATCCATCCATCCATTTCATCAATCCATTCATCCATTCGGTCTGTTCCTCCCCCTCTCTCTGCACAGATGTCGCGTGTTGAGGCCAATGTGAAGGCGAAGCAGCCGCGGACAGACGAGGAGGATGTCGACATGGCAAACAAATCGGTAAGCGAGCCATGGACCAACAAACAACAGCCTGGGCTGTGGACATGATCTCTCGTTGCTGTGTCAGGATAAGGTCGTTGGCGTTGGCTTGGCTCACCTCGAGGCTGAGTGTGTGTATGAGGTCGGCGACTTCCTCACCACCCTCCAGCGCAAGCCGCTGTCGCTCGTGTGCCAGCAGCTGCACAAGAAGACCACCGACGCCACATACGGCGTCCTCTACCGTGACCTCACCATCTCGAACGAGGAGTACAACTACTGGAAGAAGATCAAACTCACAGACACACTCAAAACACGACTGGTGGGTGGGCGGATGGGTGGGAGGAGGATAGGCATGGATGGATGGTTTTCTGTATCTGTGTGTGGGTCAGAGTAAGCTCAAGACGGCGTTCATCGAGACCGACGGCTACAACGATGTGCTGCCGGCTGCAGTGGAGTCCATCGAGGCGTCCAAGGCCACACTCGTGCGCATCCGTGTGGACGACCCGGCGCGCCGGTGCCATGACAACCGATACGGCCATATCAGGGGGACAGGCAATGGCGGTGAGGGTGAGGGAGAGGGGGTGGATGAGGGGGGTAAGGAGCGGGTGGTGTTTGAGAAGACCCAGCAGTTACACCTCACCCACACACGATACCTAGACCTAGTCAAGTAAGGAGAAGGGGGGGAGAGGGGCTGCAGAGATGCAAATGTGTGTTGTGGTGTGTGTTGGTGTTTCGTGTCAGGGATCGCAAGTGGAGGTTTCCGAGTCTGGAGGTGCTGAGCGTGGGCAAGGTGTGTGACGAGATGTTTGTCTACGGCGTGTCCCACCTGCCGGCCGTCACCCACATCGTGTCAGCGTCGCCGAAGATCACCTTCATCAAGGCCGACGTCATCCATGTCACAGAGGGGGACGAGTGGCAGGCGTTCACAAGGTAGGTGAAAAACTGGCGCGCCTCTGCTTTCGTTCACACACACATCTTTTCTCGCCTCTTTGTGTGTGCGTGTGTGTCGTTGTCAGTTCGCTGCGCGGCTGCCCCAAGCTCACGAGCATCAGCGGCCTCCACCTCGTTCCGCCCAAAAAGGACTACAGAGAACCTGAGTGAGCTGGCCGGAAGCTCCATGTATGGCGTGAAGTAATGTGTCCCTTTTCCTCCTGTCTTGTGTCAGTCGCGTTGAGTACATCTACGATCCGCTGGGCCGCCTCACCACGGCACTCGACACCAACTGGCGCACCCAATACATGAAAGGTGGGTTGGTCGGTGGGATGGGCAGATTAACACCACACAGGGAGGCACTCTTTGCTGCATGTGTCATCTGTGGTATGCAGGTGTGGACAAGACCATCACCATTCACCATCGCTTCTCGTTTGGCCCCGACTTCAGTCGCCAGCTGACCGACCGCAGCGGCCCCAACAACTTCGCCATCCCTGACCTCCTCACCTGGGCCGAGGAGACCAAATGCCAAATCGTGTGGATGCCACGGTGAGTGAGACCTGCAGGGAAAATGAAGCGCAGGCGAGACGGGCACAGGCTGTTGTGTGTGTGTTGTGCAGAGGAGATGACCGATTCGAGCGCTCCATCGACGACACGGATTTCCCGCCGCAGTATGACGACATCGTCATCGACTGCGGCAAGGAGGGCCCGGAGACGACGGCTCCGGCCCCGCACGGACCCGTAGGCCGACTCATCACCGACCTGACGAACAAATGCGATGCGGTGAGTGAGGAGTGCAGGGGCAGGGAGAGAGGCAGACACGCAGCAAACGCTTGAGAACGTGGCTCACGTCTGCCATCTTCGTTCGTTTTTCCGTTCCTTCTCGCAGGTCAAGTTTGTGTACGGCGGTGCTCCCCTGCACGACACGTGGGGGCAGCTGCTGACATTTCTCGCGGCCACCAAGCTCTCCATCCACCCCAGTGACGACACCACCCCCGTCCGCCAGCTCCCCAAGAGCATCCCGGAGTGGCTGGTGGCCAAGGACCAGAACGGCAACAACACACACCTCCCGGCCATCCAGCACCTCTACATCAACGCATCAATCTACGGTGCCCATCCCGGCAACGACGGTGCCCAGAACAACGCCATGCCGACCGGTGCTGAGGCTGCGAGGCTGGAGCAGCTGCTGGGCAGCCTGGCGGGGGTGCGTCAGGTGTGGTTTAAGGCACACAGCGTTCGCACCGTGTCGCAGTGTGTGTCATATCTGCATACGCGTGAGCTAGACGAGTTGCGCATCAGCCTGTCTTGGGGCTCAGGCAGACTGCCCGATTCATCCCACGTGCCCGTCAACTCGCTGCGCGTGCCTGGCCTAGCCTACCCCTCCGTCAAGTCGCTGTGCGTGTTGAATGAGCATCGGATCAGCAAGGGGTGCGCTCGGTCTGTGCTGTCTCTTCTCATGTCCATCAAGCCAGCACAAGCCAGAGTTGATCTGAAGCTCAGCACAGAGTCGCTCGCAGACACGATCCGATACATCAGGTGTGACTATGCACTCGAGGCTTTTCTTCGGGAGGCAGAATGGAAGGTGGGGTCGGCCTACGATGTGGTGTCGTCTGTGTGTGCGGCCGATGCGTATATGGACATGACGAGAAACAAGAAATGGTTCATTAACACGATGAAGATGGAGCTAGTCTTGCTGGAGGGGGGCAAGGGAGAGAAGAAGGGCAAGGGGCGCACGCAGAGAGGCAGCAAGCCCAAGTGAGTGAGGCGAGGGTGCAGGTGGGAGGTGGGTGCAGACGGAGGATAGCATGTATCGCTCGCGGGCGGCCGATGGCCGACTGACTCACTCGTTCGCTCACCGACTGCCATATCCATGGAATGGACTCAATGGACACAATCAAATGCTCCGTGCTCCGTGCCTCCATTCCTGTCTGTGCGTGTGAGGATGGCCTACCACGGCCATTCAGCACGCCGCCATTCTACTGTCGATGTGCATGTGTGTGTATGTGTGTGTTATGGTGGTGGGTGTGGCATCGGACTCACTGTACAGGCAGGCAGGCAACATGGATGGACAGTACCCGGTAGCTGGTGTCAGTGGATTGAATCTCTTGTGGATTGAATCTCTTGATATCCCTAACATACAAAGTCAACTTGCCATCCCGATCTATCTACCCACCCCACTGCCTACTGATGCGTTCCCATTACGAGAAACACGACATCGTCTACCTGTCACCACCCAACAGACTCTGGCTGGCTGCCCTTGCCATGATGTCTCCGCCTTGCCTGCTCGGCACCGCCCTTCTGGTCAGCCGTCTGCCTCTCCAGCTCTCCCGGCTGCTTATCCTGCTCCTCTGCACCACCCCCACCAGCGGCAGCACCACCACTCTCCATCGCGCCCACCCGTCTTCGCCCCAGCAGCCGCATGAACACCTCGCGAGCTGAGTGCATCATCGCGGGAAGGCTCCATGGCACATGGACGCCCCTCTTGTGAAGGATATACATCACCACTATGCCGACGGCGGCCACCAGCAGGACAGAGCCGAACACGATCAACGCGATGGCCAAAGGGCTTAGCCTGAATTCGGGCGGCATCGGCTCGTCATACCAGGTGGGATCCATCAGAACCCGGTCGACATACTGAACACACGCCAACACAGAGACACACATTCGAAGCCCGCAGGTGCTCTTTGCCGCCCACTGACACACCTGGAAGTTGCGGATGTGCCATCCGTCGTCATTTTTGTCCCCACTGGATGACGGTTCTCTGACCATGGTCTCGAAGTACAGCCGGCCGGCTGTGAAGTGCGACGAGGGCAGGGAGCCGACGGACGGCCAGGCGAGTGTGGTCGTCAAGCGGCTGTAGCCCACCAGGGCTAATGGCGGGATGGTCGTGGACGCGTTGACGCAGTAGGTGTTGTCCCATAGGTAGTGGAAACTCACCAGGCAGGTCTCCAAGGACACTCTCGGCGGCCCGCTGAACACCACCCTAACACACACAGAGATATCACCATACACACACACACATGGGAATGCGTTCAGGTCTCTCTCTCCATCTCTGTGTGTGTGTGTGTGTGATTGTGTGTACCAGTCTGTCCTGATGTAGTATTTGAAGGCCTCATCGACGTCATACTCGCTCCGCAGCTCCGCCCAGGTCGGCGGGACAAACCACGAGAGGTTCTGGGGCGGAGTGGCGGTGTCGTTGCCGCTGCTGCCGTCGCCCATCTGCAGCCTCCTGTTTGGAGCGAGGTGGCCCTCACTGCTGGTGCTGGTGCAGGTGTCGTTGTCAGGGGAGCAGACACAGGTGAAGCCGCCGGGATAGTTGACGCACAGCGACGGACACCTGACATGCACGCAGGCAACGCCATGCAATGGACACACACCCATGGTGTCCTCGCCCACCCGCCGTTGTTGGTCGCGCACTCATCAATGTCTTCACACACAACACCTGCACACCCACACTCACAGCTGCACCCACAATGCTCTCTCCCCTTCTCTCTCTCTCTCTCTCTCTCTTGGTTCGTGTCATCGTTGATGCGTACCGTCTCCCGCGTAGCCCGGCTCGCAGAAGCACACCACCAAACCATTGGACACACTGCAGGTCGCCCGCTCGTGGCATCCGCCATTGTTGACATTGCAGAGGCCGCGGGTGACGTTGATGCTGGCCAGGGACGCCCCGCCCCCAGCCAACAGGGGACTGATCATCGACAGATCTGCACAGGCACGTCCATCGCACAGGGGCAGTGGTTCTGTTTGTCTGTTTGTTTGTGTGTTTGAGTACCGATGTTTTGCGTCGCGCTGGCAGGGTCGTTTGCGAGGTCGGTCGCCGCGCCGCTGACGAGGCCACCCACATTTGTGGAGGCCATCAGGGGCGCAGACACGTCCACACCCACACCAGGCTCTGCACAGATGACACGACATTTCTGTGTGTGTCTTGGCCGATCCACTCGTGTCTGTCGATGAGTGTGTGGCGTGATGGGGCCCACCTTTGACGAGCGAGACGTTGTATGTGTCTCTCGTCAACTGCACGTAGGCTGCCAGCGGCTCGGTTGGGTGAGAATAGTCATGCGATGCGTGGCTCCTCTCCCTAACCACACAGACACACAGACACCCAACACACACACATGCATAGATTGCCAAGACGCACCCACTCACCCACCCACTCACTCCAGGGGCACGTTGAATCGGTCGCTCCCAGGCGGGGCGTACACAAACGGGTCGTCATAGCTGGCCCCGGTGTCCAGGTTGACATACCCCTCACCCACCCGGAAGTTGCTCCCCTCCTTGCGGCCAAACCACTTGTCATACTCCTCGGTGCTGTTGGCGGGCAGCGTGCCGTCACTCTGGTCGACCACGAACGAGCAGTTGAGCTCATAGGAAAAGGAAAACACCAATGGGGACCCGCCTGCACGAGGGAAGGCATATATATATGGGTGCGGTGCATGTCGGGGGGGGGGGGGGGGGG
>CDMY01000267.1:6387-57787 GCA_001179505.1 Vitrella brassicaformis | reverse complement strand
GGGGGGCCTCTTAGTGTGTGTGTGTGCCTGTGCCTTTGGGTGGGTCGACTGGGTAGCAGACAGGGTCGCCGTCGAGCAGCGAGTTATAGCCGCGGGCTGACTTGTCGCAACCTGCATTCACACACACACACACACTGGCTGGTGCTAAGTAACCAGGCTGCCTGGCTGGGTAACAGAGTCCGGCTGCGCACTCGGTGTTGGGCTGATGCGTCGAACGGCACACACGCGGGGCACCGCCAGCTCGCACTCACCACCCTGACAACATACCCACAGGCAACGAACCGAACCATCACCAATGCAATCTCTTTCCCCATTTGTGTCTAACATACACACACATACGTACCTGTCTGTCGACCGGACAGAAACACACGTCTTCCTCCCCCTCGCGCACATCGCACTCAGCCAGCACGGCCGGCAGCCCAAACACAGCCGCCCGCGTGATTAAGTACTCCCGGGACACCCTCACCATCTGCTGGCCGTCCCAGCACTCAGCTATGTCTACCTTGACGCGCCGCGCCACGCCATAAGGTTCGCATCTCGACTCGTCAACAACGTCGCCTGGTGGTGGCGCGGCTGTTGTCCCGTTTGATGCTGCTGCTGGTGCTGGTGGTGCTGTAGGCTGCTGGAGAATGCGGCCTTTGCCGTCCACTGCGAGAGAGAGATGGCCGTCGCCATCTTGTTGCTCGACATCATTGTGCAGCCTCCGCCTTGCTCTCTCTTGCTGTTGTTGTTGCTGCATCAGCCGTCTGGTGAGTTGCTGGCTCTCCCGCATGGAAGCCAGCTGGTCTGCACTCTCGTCAGACCTGCAGCAATGAACGAATTAATGCATTGTGCCCTCCCTGTGGTTCCTCTCCTCCCGGTGTGAGTGCTTTTCACCAGGGCAGGTCGACGAACACGGCTCGAAAGAAGACAGACAGCGCTTGCTGCCCCTCGGTGAGGACGCTCCTCGCACGGCTGGAGAGATCAAAGCTGCCCATCCTCTCCCACAGCGACTGACCCAGCCCGGCCGCGGCAGAGGGAGAGAAGCCAGATGTGGGCCGTCTGTGTGTGTGCGGCGGCTCACATGCACACCGATGGCATGACGCCAACCACTGGAGGACGAAGCAGTGCCACAGGAGGCCTTTCAGCAGCAGATGACATTGACTCATCGGCCGCCTCGCCCTTCCTCGGGAGATTCCATTATCGAGATCCATGGAGTGCTCCTGGTGACAAGGGGAGGCTCAGTGATGCGCGACGTTCAGCTGGGAGTAAGCTCGCAGACGGTTTGCGAGCTAAAGCAACCGACGACGAGGATCTGGGCAAAGGGCGGCACAAGGGAGAGTGGGCCATCCTCACTCATCCATCAGCGGACCAACTCACTTACGGTGAGTGACAGATGCACGAGCGAGGCACACGCAGATCTGCAAGCACACAAACACCAGAGGATGGAATGGAAGGATGCATTGCATTGCTGTGCTGTGCTTGCTCTACACATGTGCATTTTCTTCTTCAGGCAGGCAGCGGGCAGGCAGCATAGCATGGTAGCTGCATCATCTGCGGCCCTCCCGCCGCTCTTTCTGTCCCTCTGCATCATCAGCACCTCCAATGCCTTCCTCCCCCCCACCCTCCCCTCACACACGCACATGCACATGCAGCCGCTCTCGTCAACACAGCCGAGGAGGCCCCCCTCACTCACGCGGCGCTCGGCATCGCTTGACATCGACTTCGGCGATGTGCTGAGCAACATCGAGGACAGGCTGGAGGGCAAGAAGCCCACACCTGAACCCAAGAAGACAGAGGCCAAGAAGGACAAAGAGCCAGGTGGGATGGGGACGAGATGCACGTTCAATGCACCACACCCACTGCCGTATGTCTGTGAGAGTCTGTGTCCTGTGTGCAGCCAAGTCGCCATTCGGTCGAGGTCTGTTCGCCTCCAAGCAGCAGCAGGAGCAGGAGGCTCCCTCCGCCCCTCCCTCTCCCACGCCCACCACCAGCAAGCGTGACCTCTTCGACAGGCTGCTTAGCAAGCCGCAGAAGCTGGCCGAGCAGACCAAGCAGCAGCAGGCCGTCGCGACCACCAGCAGCAGCAAGCCCCAGGCGCCCTCGATCACCCCGCCCGCCGCACCCAGCCTCCCCCAGCTGCCGTCGGTGCAGCTGCCGTCCCTCCCCAGCCTCAGCCCTCCCAAAGGGGGAGAGATCAAGGTACGGACGGGACGCAGGCAGTGTGCCTGTCGATGGTGCGGATGATTTGTGTGTGTGCGTGTGTGTGTGTGTGTGTGTGCACAGGGCCTGACGACGCAGCAGACGGCCACAGGTGTTGCTTTGGGTGCGTTGCCGTGGGTGCTGGCGCCGGTGGCGGCCGTGTCTGCCGGGAGGGGGCTGCTGCAGCAGACCAAGGAGGCCAGGAGCGTGGCCAAACTGCGGGTCGGTAGGGATGGAGGGATGTGGTGGATGTGCGTGTGTCGGCGTGTGTGTAGCAGTCTAGTATGTATGTGTGTAAATCTTGACGTGTGTGTGGTGTGGTGTGCTTGTGCCACCAGGACCAGATCATCCAGAAGGAGCAGGAGGAGCAGATCAAGAAAGATGCGGTGAGTGAATGAACGAACGAGTTTTCGTTTATGTGGTATCTGTCCCTCCTCTCTCTCTCTCTCTCTCTTTGTCCCCTGTCTGTCTGTCAGGGCTACAACCTTCTGGCGAGCACCCGGAGCGGGCCAGAAGGCATCGACAAACTCATCGCAGGGATTGCTGGCGGTGCGTACGCCACGCCCACACATCACATCCCCACTCCCTCAGCACACACACGCATCCACATGCCATGCCTTCTCCCTCAGGTGCCGTAGCGTCGTCCGTCGGCCTCTACGCTGCCTCCGTGCTGCTGTCCCCCCAGCCACCCGCCCCACCCACACCCCCAGGATCGACACCAGCCGTGCAGAAGACGGTCAAGAAAGCAGTCGCAACGCCCACCAAGGCCAAGGCGCCCGTGGCGCAGCCCGCACCTGCGCCGATAGGCAAAATAGAGCTGCCGGACTCGCTGCTGGGGCCGGGTGAGAAGAAGAAACCACCACCTGCACCTGCACCTGAGGCCAAGAAGGAAGAGCCGCCAGCACCACCGGCAGCGCCACAGGTGATCAAGAAGGAGGCGGTCGCGCCAGCACCGATGGCCAAGAAGGAAGAGCCCCCAGCACCAGCACCAGCACCAGCCCCGGCAGCCAAGAAAGAGGAGGCCCCGCCAGCTCCCAAGGTGGAGGAGAAGAAGGCGGCGCCTCCGGTGGAGGCGGTCAAGAAGGAGGCACCAGCACCACCCAAGCCGTCAGTGATGCCAGCGCCAGGGGCCAAGAAGGAGCCGGTCGCTGCACCCGCACCTGCACCAGCACAAGAGCCTCCTATCAGTCAGTGAACGAAAAGAACACAACACAGATGCATCAAACAAGACCGTATGCATCTATCGTGATCATGTGTGTGTTGTGTGTAGCTAACAAGAAGGAGATGCTGGAGAGGCTGCAGAAGCTGCGGCAAGGCGGCCCTGGCGAGGTCAAGACACTCGTGTCAGAGACGCTCCTGTCGCAGTCATCGCTCTCACAACCGCTGGCCGAAGACAAAATGGCGTAGCCGAGTGTGTGTGTGGGGCGGAGAGGCAAAGAGGCAAAGAGGGGAGGGAGGGGAGGGTGTGTGGGTACCTGACAGAGAGATAGGAGATAGATTTTTGCCATCTCTCTCTTATCTATCTTTGACTTGACAGCTACTAATGACGGTTGTCTGTGAATGAAGCGCACTGCAAGGCAATGTGATGTGCACCCCGTGCTTGCACATTTTTCACACACACCCGGTGGCTGAGAGACATCTCAGATGGGATGAGAGATAGATTGATGACTGAGGGAAGGGCCATTTTTCACATAGCACATGTTATCTCTGTGTGTGAGTGTCAGGGGGCTTAATTGAATTGATGTGGTTGATTTCATGTGTGGGGTGGGCATCAGACAGACAGACAGACGCATAATAGCGCCAGACAGTTTTGCAATGGTATGGTGAGGCGACACTCACATGGCATTGGCATCGGCATGCGAGTGACCCGACCGGATGAACTCTGTCGCGCGTCGTGCAGTGCCGCTCGGCTCATACGCCCACTTATTGATTGATTGCCAAGTCAGCAATTGATGGATGCCCAAACACTCACCCTCTCACCAAGGCCATACATACGACACACCTGCCATGCCAACCCATCCACGAGCTAGGAAACAACACCACCCTGACAGACAGACAGAGAACATGCTTCTCTGTCTGTCTGTCTGTCTATCTGTCTAGGTGGTTGTCTGCATCACGCTGCTCATCGTGAGGCGGCAGCACACAGCCACAGACCACGTGGCTGAGCCGCAGCATCGCAATGTGAAGCGTTAAAAGCAGAAACGAACCAACCAAGACGACAGACCCGCACAGATCCTCTCATTTCATCCATCCATCCTTCCATCCCTTCATTCATTCACAATTGTCTGTCTGTGTGTCTGTCTGTCTGTCTGTCTCTCCGTGTGTCTAAGAGGGTCGTTTGATGGCGTCGACGGTACCGTCTGGCTTGCCGACGAGGCAGACGGTGGCCATGTTGAGGAACAGCCCGTGCTCAACCACACCAGTCACGCCCAACAACTCACTCGCCGCCTATACACACACAGGGAGAGGGAGAGGTGGCGGGATGACGGATGGAGGGTGCGTTTAGGCGCACACCTGTTTCGCATCAGCAAGGGGCTCGTCGAAGTAGAGGTCCACAATGTAGTTCTGCACACAACACACCACAATACAACACACCACACACACACACACATTACAGTGCACCATCATTGCGTTGCGTTCTGTTGCGTTCTGCAATGTGTGTTGACCTGGTTGTCGGTTTCGTATGGCTTGTCGCCGTCTTGCATGCGCAGCTCAGCGCGGCACCCCTTGACGGCCTTGATGGACGGCAGCCCCTTGATGCGGTCCATCACGAACTTCCAACAGAACTTGTTGACCTCCACCGGCATCGCACCTACAGCAAACACACACACACACACACACCCCTCCCCCTCTCTCCCTGGTTTGTTCGTTTGTTTGCTCTCATGTACCGTCAACGCCGAGCCCCTTTTGGAGTTTGGTCTCATCGACGATGACGACGAACTCCTTGGCGCACTCCTCGACCAGCTTCTCGCGCAGCAAGGCACCGCCACGACCCTTGACTAGATCGAGATTTGGGTCGACCTCATCCGCACCATCTACACAATGCACACACGCACACACACACACACAACATCCACCCTCTCTCTCTCTCTGCGTGTGTGTGACTGTCCGTACCGATGGCCACGTCGATGTCATAGCGGTCATCAAGCGTCACCTGTGCGCATTACACGATGGTAGTGAGAGTCCACACATCCATCAGGGTGTGCGTGTGTGTGTGTACCAGTGGAATGTTGAGCGAGAGTGCCTGCTCCTTGGTGCGCTCCGACGTCGGAATCCCCACAATGTTGCTGACACACGGACACAGACAGACAGACAGACAGAGGCCATCCACACAGACGCCCACACACTTGCCTGTCTGTCTGTCTGTCTGTCTGATGTGTGTTGACGGTCTGTCAGACCTAGGAGGTACCTGAGTTCGCCCGACTTGAGTTTCTCGCCGATCCGCTCGACAGCAAAGGCTGCCGTGGACCCGGTGCCGAGACCCACCTAACACACACCAAACACACAAACAGGTGTGTGAGTGGGCATCGCATATTTCGATTTGTGTGTGCATCCGATCGGCGCATTCACACACACACACACATACACACCAGCATGTCGCTCTTGACATAGTCGTCCACGGCCTTGTAGCCCACAATCTTCTTCATCTCATCTTGACTCACTGTCCCCACCGCCATCCTCAGCTGATGCCTCCTCGGTGCTTGTGGTTGTGGTGCTGAAACCAATGGCCTCTGCCGCAATCGCGGTAACAAAGATGGGGCTGCCGGGCGGAGAAAAGATGCCGATGATCCTGCGACAGATGAGGGATGCCGCAGCGACAGCAGCAGCACCGCCGTCACGCCCAGGCTCTGTGGCAGCACAGCCTTGCGAAAGGGCTCCATTTCTCCTTTCGGCGATCTTCGCTAAGCTCGCATTTGTTTGAGAAGGCAAGAAGAGAGGAGAGCGCTGTGATGATGCTTGCACGGCCGCCCGAGCATAAGATGGTATCGGCAAATCGCAGGAGCAGGTGACTGAGCTGGACACCGACGGCGGCTCCGCACCGGTCATCTTGTGTGCGGAGCAGTGAGCTCCATCTCCCTCCCTCCATTCGCCACAATCGCACCAACGCACAACAACAAAACCGCACGCCGCAGATTAGACAGCCGAAGTGACCTCCCCTGACCGACCTGATTCGCAAAGAGATAGAGAGATGACTGAGCACAACAACAACAGCAACAGCGCCAATGGTAGCGGCATGCCGCCCACTGTGGCGGCCATCTCCCCCGAGCAAGTCAAGCCCACCACCACAGCCACAGCCACATCGCCACCACCCCAGCAACGGCCGTCTTCGCTGCTGCAGCAGCAGTACAAGATCCCCCGGTGGCTCAAGAAGCAGGGCCTCGAGTGCCCCTACCCCGTCGCCAAGACCGTGGCGGGCAAGTGGGGGACCATCAACTACGACATCGGTGGTCGGAGGGGCGACCCAATGGTATGGTACACACCCGCCTGTGCCTGCCGTGTGTGTGTATGGCTTGCTTGTCCGTTGCTCCTTCCTGTACTTGTGTGTGTGTGGTATGGTGTGTGTTGTGTGCAGGTGGTGACATTTCACGGTTTGAACGGCACGAGGATGACGTTTGCGGACCTGCAGGAGGTGCTGCCTAAGTACGGCTTCCAGGTCCTCACATTTGGTACGGTGGCCACTCAGGCAGGCAGGGAGTCACACAAGAGGCCGCATTTCGTTGCGTGTGTGATCGTGGCTGTGTCTTGTGTGTCGTGTGGGTAGATTTGTACGGCCATGGTTTGTCGGCGGCGCCTAGACACCGGCCGCGCAAGAAGACCTACTCTGTGGACTTCTTTGTCGAGGTGGGTACCCCTCTCTCTCTCTCTCTCCGTGTGTGTGTGTGACCGGCTGTGTGCATCTTTCGTGTGTGTGTGAGCAGCAAGCCGTCGAGTTGCTGGACAAGTTGGGTTTGGGTGAGGTGCCGGTGAGCCTCATCGGCTTCTCAATGGGGTGCTGCATCGCTGTGGGCTTCACGCACAAGTACCCGGATAGAGTGCAGCGGCTGTGCCTTTGTTCACCAGGTGCGGTGGAAGTCCGTGCACTGCGCACGACAGACAGATACCTATCCCTTATCCCTCTCTATGTGTGTGTGTGTCTGTTGTGTCTGGTGTGTTGTGTGGTGTGTGGCTTGGCAGCTGGTTTCCTGGAGAAGAAGCCGGGGCCGCTCAAGTGAGAAGTGGACACACCACGCCTACCATCCATCCATCCCTGTGTGTGTGTGTGGCACAGGCTGCTGCAGGCGTGTCCCTGTGTGATGGGGTGTCTGCCCAAGCTAGTAAGCCCTTGCTGCTTCAGAAAGAGGGCCTTCGAGAAGGCAAGTTACGTCACACTGCGGACCGACCGACCGACCGACCGACACACACACACACCTTGACGCATGTGGACGTGTCGTGATTGCAGAAGTTCTCTGTTGCTGAGCGGACCTCGGGTGTGGTCGATACCCTCTGGCAGAGGATGATGTGGCAGGTTCGTGGCCATCAACAAACCACACACCCATGTGTGTGTGTAGGGTGGGTGCATCATTGCATGACGTGTGGGTGGTGTCTGTCTGTCTGTCTGTCTGGTGTGCAGTTGTTCGTCAAGAAGGGTGTGGTGGGGGCCTTTCTGGGCTGTGTCACGCAGCTGCCCATGTGGAGCCAGGAAGACGTTGTCAGAGAGGTACCCATGTGTGTGTGTCGGTCTCTCCCTCCCTCCCTGCCTCCCTCTTTCCCTCCCTCCCTCCCAACCCTCTCTCTCTCTCTCTCTCTCTGTGTGTGTGTGTGTGTGTGTAGATCGGTGCGTCCGATCGGCCGTCGCTGATTATGTGGGGGAGAGAGGACACCGTCTGTCCCGCAAAAGTGGCAAAGGCACGTCGACGATCGACATACGCAGACAGACAGACAGACGAGCATCACGTGTGTGTGTGTGTGCGTGTGTATTGTGCAGCGGGTGGTGAGCTGCTTCAAGAATGGGCATCTGATCATCCTCAAGAACTGCTCGCACCTCATACTGGCCGACCAAGTAACCTATTCCTCTCCCCCACCCCCAACAGACAGAGAGAGGGAGAGAGAGGGAGAGTGAGAGAGAGAGGGAGAGAAAGGGAAGCGCTGTGTGTGTTCGTGTGTGTGTGTGCGATAAATGGAGTGCAGCCGTTCATCTCGATCACATCCATTCTGACGTTCCTGCGCTTCCCCCCCGACGTGGTGCTGTCGGCTCACAAGCACATGTTCCCCCACGCCATAAACCCTAAGATGTCCGTCACCTCGCAGCAGGCACAGCAGGCAGCAGCGGCACAGGCAGCTGCTGCTGCTGCAGCCGCTCCACACGCACAGGCAGCCGCGGCAGGTACGTCCGTCTGTCTGTCTGTCTGTGCGACGGGCGATGCCGATGCACACCTGTGTGTGTGTTGATGGTATGTGCAGAGTCGGCTTTGACGCCTTCGTCGATTTCGGCGCAGGCCGTGCAGGTGGTCAATCCCTTCGGGGGGCAGCTGGAGGCCGTCAGAGCCCCACGCCCATACTTACAGACACAGGCACAGGCGCTGGCACAGGCGGCGCAGACGACCCCACGGCGTGTGGAGACTGCGAGCGGTAGGTACAGGTACATGCAGTCAGTCGTGTGTGGTCGTCCATCCATCCATCCATCCATGTGTGTGTGTGTGTGTAGTTGGTGAGGTGACCGATACCGGCAGCTGTGACGGACCGATTCCGATGCCTGTAAGTAATGGGCAGAGAGAGGGGGAGTGTGTGTGTTTGGATGTGTGGGTGTGTGGATTGTGTGTCTGGTGTGCAGCCACTGGTGAGCGAGCCCTTCTACCGGCCGTCCTACGACCCCCTCACCAACACCCTCACCAACAACGACGAAGAGAACAACGGCTCTCTCCACCCACAGCAACACCATGGCCACCAGCCGCACCATCACCACGGCCACCATCCGCACCATCACGCCCACGTCGTCTGGTACGCAGCCACACCACACCAAACACACACACACAAATGGCTAATGGCTATAGCTCTCCCTGTCTGTGTGTCACACCTGCCTGTGTGTGTGTGTCACACAGGCCGCCGAACGACTCGGACCTGGGGGGGCTGCGGATCCGTCCCAACCTGCCGTTCCCCTCCCCCTCGCCCGTCCCCTCCAGCAGCGACGCCGTCTCCATCAGAAATGCTACCGAAGACAGCCTCGCAGGTACGCTCATTGTTCCATACACAAACACACACACACACACACCGCTCTCTCTCTCTGTGTCAGCGGCGAGCATCTACAACCGCCCGACGCTCCCCCCAGCAGGCGTCGGAGTGCACGGCCGGTCGCCTCCTTTCTGCCCTTCCTGCGGGGGCATCCCCCCTCGCCCACCCTCCTCATCCCACAACAACGAGCACCAGCACCAGCACGATCATCATCAACCACATAACAACAACAACAACAACAACACCACAGGCGGCACGATGATCGATCCCGTGACGATGCGCGCTACGAGCATGTGTTGGTCCGACTCTGAGAGCGACTGGGAGGAGAGGGATGACGACGACCGTCCAGCTGGGATGGTGGGGGTCTGCACCTGTGGCGGTGCTGGGGGCGGTGGTTATGGGGGCGACGAGCCGGCCTTACCATTTATCGTGCCGATGCGGGTGGACAAGGCCAAGGGCAGCCCGGCGCCGGAACGGCCCGCTGGTTGTCAGGTGAGAAAGAGGGAGAGGGGCAGGGTGGATGGATGGATGGATGTTACTCACTTGTCGTGTGGTGCAGAGCATCGACGAGTCGCCGCCCTCTCCCTGTTCGACGGTCAAGAGCGATTGTGTGGACGACGGTGTCGGCCCTGACGGCGGCGAGGATGGCAACGGCGAGAGAGACATGGCCTCCGCCTCCGCCTCCCCATCTCCCTCACCCTCCCCCTCTCCCTCCCCCTCGCCCTGCCCCAGCAGCCCCTCCACACACCAGGCCCTGCCCCACCCCACACCGCCCAGCCACATCCACACCAGGATGCAGCTCAGCGCCAATCTCACGGACCTCGGCAGCTTCATGGACGGCCTCTCGGCCAACGGCGTGGCGGACCTGCTGGCCAAGCGCACCCCAAGGACCCCCCAGAACAACACGGGGGAGAGACTCGTCAGGAGAGAGGCGGCGTCGTCCATTCAGCGGAGCAAGAGCGAGCACACCTCCGCCCCCGCGCCCCCACTGCCCCTCCCCCACTCGTCCCACCCAGAGGCCCAGAGCAGCCTGCCGATGGAGCTGCCCAGCTCCGCCACGCCGACATCCGTGCACAACGGGGGTGTGTCTGTGTCGGCTATGAGGTTGGCTGAGAGCGCCATCCATGAGTTCGTCTTGAGCACCAAAAGCAGCAGCCGGAGGAGACGACGGTCGTCGGGCAGGTCGAGAAGGAGCGGCAGCAGGGGGCTGGCGCTGGGGCTCGGGGTGGGGGGCGCTCGAAGGTGATGCTGCTGCTGCTGCTGCTGCAGTGAGGGGGTGGTGGTGTGGGTGGTGGGCTGGATAGCTTTTGCCGAGTTTCTCTTATCTATCATTATTATGTCTCTGCATCTCTGCATCTCTGCATCTGGTGTGGTGTGCGTGACTGCCTGCCTGCATAGACAGTCTGTCTGTCTGTCTGTCTGGTGTTGCGTGCTTTGGTTTCTTCCTTTCTCGCTTGCGCCTGATCCGCTTATATAAACATTGGGGCGGGGCGCAGCCAATTCATTCGTTCGGCCGACCAACCGAAGAAACACACACACAATCAGCGAGCTCAGAGAAATGGAATGATGGCAACTTGGTGGTGCTGTGATATACTCTCTCTTGACAGGTGGGATCATGAGAATCGGACACGGAGAGAGAGAGAGAGAGAGAGGGAGAGAGAGAGGGAATTTTGTTGCTCTGCTGCTGGCCCCCCCACATCCCACCACACCCCCACACACACCCAGCCCACCGAACGCACCACCACCAAGTCAACTGTTTTTGTTTGCCCCAACCGCTGTCAGCAGTTTGCCCACCGACAGGACAGACAGGTGCGGGTGGGCGTGGATGTGGCCGTGTGTGGTTGGGGTCTGTGTGGGGTATGTGGGGGGGTGGCGGATACCTAAGTCAGTCAGTCAGCGGATGGATTCTGCATAAGTCGCGTGGCGTGCTGGCTCCTGCAAATGCTACTGAGGGGCTGCAGGCGATGCGAGGCGACTGACTTTCTAAGAGAGGGGAGAGAAAGATGGGGTTGGGGTCGGGGGAGTGTGTTGGTATGTATAATGAACGGTGTTGTTGTATTCTTACGTAGACCTACCGCCACGTCAGCTGTGTGTGTGGGTGGATGGACGGACCTTCGCACTAATTTGACTGACGCCTGACGTGAGTGAGTGATCCCTGGTGCCCCCCGGTGCCTGGCTGACTTCGTGCTGTGCGATGCATGCGATGGGTGCTATGTGGCCTGTCATGTTTTGTGTGAGTGCGTGTTGGTGTGTGTGGTGTCTCCCTGCTCGTCTCGTCCGCTTCCTCTCATTTGCTCGCATTATTTATCCCATCTCTCTCTCTGTGTCCGTGTCTGTCGGACGGCTCACACACAGACACTGACACTAAGGACTCTAAGGACTGAATGAACGAATGAACAAGTGTGGTCCAGTCCTTAGAGTGTCTCCCTCTCCCGGTGTCAGTCGTCCATACACACCGGACTGACACAGCGGCACACAAACTTTCAGATTGATTGGGTCCTCCCGGGGACGGTACGCAGCCACGATAATGAGAAAGATGCAAAGCCAATCGTCGAGCAAAGCAAAGGAAACCGTCCGGCAATAGTCTGCGGCGCACCCACCTCCACCTCCACCGTCCTGGCTGTCTGTTTATCTGACTATGCGTTTCTGAGGGAGTTGTTGGTCCCGGTCAGCCGCAGGTGGGCAGCGCCCTCTTGCTCCTGGTGGTTCGCACGCACACACACACACACACACACAGAAAGGAGTTGTGTGTGTGCGAGTGGATGTCTGCGTGCGAGTGAGCACCCACCTGCATCTTCTTGAGGGCTCTCATGGTGGGCATGACCTCGCTCGGGTCCATCTCCTTCAACCGCTTCTCTGCACACAGACAGAGAGGGAGGGAGGGAGGGAGAGAGGGAGAGAGGGAGAGGTGTGGCTCAAGAGCATCAATCCATCCATCTGGGCGTACCGTTTTGTTGCTTCATCATCATGCGCTCCAGCTTCCGCTTGCCGGGCTTCTTACTGCACACACAGAGCCACACAGACACGCATACACACACATCAAGACAGAAACTCGTGTGTGTGGGGTGGGTGTGTAGCGCTTGCCCGTGGAACGTCCAGCTGATGTATTGGAAAGCCTCCTTCTCATTCTGAAGAAACAAAACAAACCACGCCAATGCCATTGATCCATCCAGGTGTGTGGCATCCCATCAGTGTGTGTGCGGAACGATACCATGACCCGCCCGTAGTCGTCTCGGTACTCTATCTTGATGTCATCCTTGTCGGTGGCCATGTGCATCGGTTTGAGCGTCGGGTGGTGCCGCTTCAGGCGATAAGCGTCGTCGCTCAGCTCACCTGCACACACACACACACACAAATCCGTATGTGTGTGTGCAGAAGGGGAGAGGGGGTGGTTGAGGGGGTGGTGGGTACCTCGGCTCTTGAGGAAGGAGAGGGCGCTCGCGAGGCCCACGTCCATGGCGGAGTCGTTGAGCAGCTCCTCGTCCTAACCACCACACGCACCCACACACACACAGAATGGGGAATTCCATTTCTCTCTGTGGGGGGGTGGGGGTGGCACTGACCTCGTCTTCATCGCTCTCTTCTTCTCCTTCCCCCTCCCCGACCGCGGCCTCCTCTGCACCACCAGCTGCTGCTGCAGCGTCGGCCATCTGCTCGTCATCCTTGTCCTTGGTTCTTTCCTTGGCCTTTTCCTTGGCTGCTGGTGCTGATGCTGGCTCAGCCTGATGCAGGCACACACACACACACACACGCGCGCGTGTTTGGGGTGGGGTCGGTCGGGAATTTGGGGCTGTTGTCTGTTACCTGTCCGGCTCTCTCGCCCTTGATTCTGCTCTCCAGCTTGCGCTGCCGAGCCAGGCGCTGCTGCCTGCATCACGTCCATCCATCCATTGACTTACCCATCGTGTGTGTGCGTGTGTGTGTGTGTGAACTAGCTGACCGACCTGTAGAGCATGCTGCCGGTGTAGCCCTCTGAGTGGATGGCCGAGAACTTCTCCTCGGGCGTCTGCAGCGACTTGATGAACTCCGTGAAGGCAGACAGCTCCACTGCACACACACATAAAGATAAGTGGGCTGTGTGTGTGTGTGTGTGTGTGTGTGAGCCGACCGTTGGACTCATCTTCTTTCTTGACGCCGGCCGCTTCGTCCTCGGCCTTCATTTCAACGTCCTCCTCTGCAGACACACACACAGCGAGAGGGAGAGCGAGAGGGAGAGGGAGAGGCGTGTTCTCTGTCTGTGTGGGTGTGTCCGTCCGTCCGTCCCACGGGCCTCGGTTAGTTACCTTCTTCCTTCTTGACCAGGTCCCCCTCGATCACCTTCCTGACGTACTCCTCCGCCCCGCCCCTGCCGACACCGTCGCCATTCTCAAGATCCCTGCACACACACACACACACACACAGATGCAGAGCCTCCATCCATCCATCCATCCATCTCTGTGTGTGTGTGGTGGCTTACTCGTCAGGTTTCTTCTCTCTCTCCTGCTGAGCAAGTGCGATCCGCCGCTGTCTCGCGAGCTGCTCGTACAGCATGCGATCGTCCTCATCCTCTGGGGGCGCCTCGCCCTCTGCTGCTCCACGACTGGAGAAGGTGAAAGCACGACACGCACACACACACACACACACGCACACGCACACGCACACGCACACGCCGCCGTGGTTGTATGTATCTTCAGAGCCATCCATGTGTGTGTGGGAGGGAGGATGTACCTCTGATCGAGCTGCCTGAGCGTCTGTGCCACCGCTGCAGCAGAATCGGGCCTGCACACACACACACACACATATCCATCCATCCATCCAAGTGTGCCTCCCTCTTCCTCCCTCCCTCCCTCCCTCCGTCTCTTCCCGCACCGTTCGGCCTCCATCCTCTGGGCCTGCGACGCCCTGCTGCCGGCATGCCTCTCGCCCGTGTCTCTGTCCTCCTCCTCGCCCTCTCCCAGCAGCTCCTCCCAGTCAACCTTGCGGCTGCACACACACACACCCATGGACACACAGATGTCAGGGGGGGTGGGTTGAGAGAGGGCGTGGTTGTGGTTGTGTACCGTGCATTCTTCTTCTCCTTCCTGCGCCGCGGTTTGTTGAATTTGGCCATCTCTTCTTTGGTGTAGAAGTCGGCGGGCTGGGAGTACGACTGAGGGAGGGAGGGAGGGTGAGAGGAATGTGTGTTTGCCCATACTACACACGCCTTTGATGCCGCTCGGTCGGTCAGTCAGTGTGTGTGCGGCTTGCGTGTGAGCGTACCTGCTGTGCGCTCTGCGTGAGGAGGTCCAGCTTCTTTGCCGGCGAGATATCCGCATCTGCACACACACACACACACACAGAGAGAGAGAGAGAGGGAGAGATATGGACAATTGTGGACAATTGGTGTGTGTTCGTATCTTCGCAGACAGCCAGACAGCCAGACAGACGTGCATACCTCCTTTGACGAGTGCCGACAGGAAGAATCCCCCCGGTGTCTTTGTCTTCTTCTTGCTGCTCTCGGCCGCCCACTCGTCGTAGTGCTCCAACACGTCCTTCTTGCGCGGAAGGCCGTCGGGACCTAAACACATCATGTCACAGGAGGGATGCGCCCGTGTGTGTGTGGGTAGGGGTGTGTGTGTGTGTGTACCGATCTGCCAGTCTTCGGTGGGGTCATACACAGTGGTCTTCTCCTTGTCTGCCATTGAAACACACACACACACACACACACACACACAGGGAGAGAGGGAGAGAGAGAGAGGTCGACGTTCACACGTGTGATGCTGGGTGGGCAGGCCGACACAATACCTTTGAGCTTCTTGTCCAGCGCCGTCTTCTCCCTAATAGCGATGTTCTCGAGCTCGTCGGGACCTTCGGCCAACTCCGCATCGTCCCCAATGATGGGTTTGTCGGCGAGCGTGAGCACGACATCCTCGCCCTCGTGTACCTCACCAAAGGCCTTCATGTCGTGCGCAACCTTCACACAATCAACACACACACACACACACACACACAGACATCTCTCTCTCTCTGTGTGTGTGTGTGTGTGTGTGTGTGTGTTTTTGTGAGCCACTCACCCGCAGCCCCGCGAGTTCGTCTTCAGCGGCCATCTTGGGCGCCTTGGGCCTTGCGCGTCTCTCCTTCTTCTTGGGCACCGCTGCTGCTGCTGCTGCTTCGGAGGGCTGCTCCTACACACACACACATGCACACACACACACACACACAGTTCTGTGTGTGCATCGAACACTACGCCACGGACGAAGGCACCTGCTGCATGGCCGCCTCTTTCTGTCGCATCTTGGCCACCCAGTCGGCGGCGTCGCCGCCCTCCTCGCCGGCCAATATCTCACCTAGACGACACACACACACACACACAGCAAGGCAAAGACATTAATAACACCTACTGACGGCAGATGGACGTGTGCGCTCCTCCTTAAAGACGTACCTAGCCCCTTCCCTCCAGCGATCTCATCCCTCGCCCGGCGTGAGCGGGAGGCTGCGATGCGCTCGCGCATCTCCTGCGCGTCAGGCTGCTGCTGATCTTCCTCCACACCATCACCTGGCCGTTCAACCAACGACACACACCACAGACAGACACAGACAGACTGAGTTGTCGCGTCTTGGGTGAGTGCTGTGTGTGTGTGTGTGTGTACCTGGTTGTTTCTGCTTGTCGCCCCCTGTGTCGTCCATCTTGAGCGGCTTCAGTCCTATCTCCGCCCGCAGCCTGTTCGTCTCCTCAACAGACAGGGCAATCTCCCCCTGCCCACCTCCACCTCCACTCGCCATGATGCCGGTCGGTTCGGTTTGTCCGTCGGTCTGTCCGTCGGTCTGTCTGTCTGTCTGTCTGTCTGTCTCGGTCGCTCACTAGATGAGAACCAGGCGGCCCTCCGGCTGTGGTTGGCTGAGGCACATCCAGATGAAGCCGTTGAGGCCGACGTAGAAGACGACGGGCATGAGCAGCAGGCTCAACAGACCTGTCAGAATCAGGCCAAATGAGTCGTGAGTTGTGTCGCAGATTAGGTGCAGGGTTTTTGGGGTCTAGGGTTTCGTAGACTTTACTTTGCAAGCCAATCGCGTTTGGTCGGTTGGAGTTCGAGTGTGTGTGTCACGATGATGAAGGTGGTGGCGGCCGTTGCCCTGCTTGCCGTGTGCGCAAATGCGTTCGTGCCGCAGGGCGTCCTTAAGAGGGGTACGCAGGCAAAAAGATGCATGAGATGCAGAGCGCTTCTTTCTCGAAAGCTGTTGCACGATACGTGCACAAACACACGACACGTGTACTGTCAGGATCTGTGAACGGTCACCGTTTCATTTCCTGCCTGTTGTGTCTGTGTTTGTTGTGCGCTGCTGCTTGTGCAGACTCCCCTCTGCGGAAATCCCTGACGCGGCCCTCGATGGCCGAGATGTACGCTCACACACAGACATCCAACACACATACACAGACAGACAGACAGATATTGCTCCACACAATCTTCTCTCCTGTCATCTCTCATCTCATCATTTTGCTCCCTGCGACCTCTGTCTGTTTGTCTGTCTGTCTGTCTGACCCCCCTACTGCAGGGGTGAGTCCGACCGCTCTTTGGCCCTGCCGATGGACAAGCGGCCGCCCAACCTCGACGGCAGCCTCCCGGGTGACTTCGGCTTCGACCCCGTCGGCTTCTCAAACAACCTCCCACGCACCTGGCTCATCGGGGGCGACGAACGGTCCCTCAAGTGGTGGGTTGACGTGACGCATCAGATCGTGGGCGCGGTGTGGTGCACGCGTGGCTGTGTGTGTGTGGCTGTGAATGCAGGTACAGAGAGGCCGAGTTGGTGCATTCGCGGGTGGCGATGCTTGCCGCCCTCGGGTGGATCTTCCCTGAGATCTGGCACCTCCCCGGCAACGCGGCGGTACGTACGTGGCCCTGCGTGTGGATTCGCCCAGTCGCGCCCATCGACGTGTGTGTCTCGATGTGTGTGTGTTTTGTTGACTGACTCGTGCAGGTTGGTGTGGATGCGTTCGCCGAGACCAACCCTTGGAAGGCCCTGACGACCGTGCCCAAGGAGGGCCTCTGGCAGATCGCCGGCACCGTCTCGGCCATCGAGTTCTTCCGACTCAGACGGTAGGCAGCGCAGCCACGACACGCAGAGATGGATGGATGGATGGATTGACGCGTGTGTGTGTGTGGGCGGATCAGTGTGGTTCGCGGCGAGAAGGAGGCGGGCGACTTAGGTCTCGGTCAGGGCGAGGGCAGGTGGAACCCTTTCGGGTTCGCATTCGACGAGGACGAGTACTACCGAATGCAGGTAGGTACCTTGCTCATGGAATGTCATATGGTGGACGGGACGGTGGCTGGATCGCATCATTCCATTGTCTGTCCGTGTCATGTCATGTGTGTCGTGTATCTGATTTATCTGTAGGTGCGTGAGATCAAGAACGGCCGCCTGGCGATGATCGCCATCATCGGCATGATGCTCCAGGCAGCCGTCACCGGCGAAGGCCTGCTCGAACAAATCGGTGCGCGCAAACGACACACACACACCCACACACATACACACAGAGAGACTTTGAATGTACGTGTGTGCGCGTGTTGTGTGTGTGACGTGGCGTGGCGTGGCTTGGTGTGCAGGTGAAGGTTTCGGCCTCGGTCCGGGCTACCGCCTTCCGGCAGGGACGGGATTGCAGAAATTTGTGAGCACACCCACACCACACAGACACACAGAGACGTTCATGATATATCTCCCTCTCCTTCTCCCTCTCCCTCTCTCTCCCTGTGTGTGTGTGTGTGTGTGTGTGTGTGTCAGTTCCCCGAGGGCCTGTAAACGCGGTGTTGATGGCGACGTCTGTGAATGCAGCAGTGGCGACGGCAGCTGGCTGCCATCGGCCGGCGCGTGCATTGATGGCAGTGGGGCGGGCGGGTGGCGGTTTTTCGATAGACATGACAGATGGACGAGCGAGCCATGAAATGAAGTGAGGTCATGATGGATGGCGTGGTGGCTGTGTGTGTGCGCGAAAGAGGGACACACACATACCGACGGACACACAGACACACGAGCGGAAAAAGGCGGACGGGCCGCTGTTTTTGTCGTGACATGAACGAATGATGAGAATTCGAACGAATTGACTGCGCAAATGGGAAAACAAAAAGCCATTCCGTTTTCATTCACGCAACCTCACCTCTCATCTGCGGGAGCAGCCATCCTCTCTGCCTCTGTCTGCCTTTAATGGCCTCCTGTTGTCCGCAGACAATGAAATCACATGCGACGAGATTTTCGCGAGCTGATCGAGACGGAGACAAAAATGATTTCCGAGAACCTGTCTGCCATCTGGTGGCTGAATCGAGTGGCTTCGCATCCCTTCATCGTGTCTCACAAACCCATTGACGGATATGGGAGACAACACACACACACAGCAGAGTCTCAAAGGATGCACACAGGTACACGCATCAGATGCACACGTGCAAATGCACAAATGCGATCGTCAGCCTCTCTCTCCAGCCACGCTTTGCAGGTTTGCAGCCAGCAGCACAGCTGCCTGCCTGCCTGCGGTCCGTTCCTTATCTCTCTTCTTGTGCTGTGTGTCGTGTCCGTCCATGCCATCTGTCCATTCTTCCACGACCATCTTTCCCCACAACGGCAGCCTGTGGATGGATGGCACTCCACAGGCAAGACAGGAAGAGGCTGCATGACATTGTGATGACTGTACAGGGGCAGACGCCTCCACTTGTGTGAACCCCAAAACTTCCCTCCCCGCAGGCATGCCACACAGGCACACACGAACGTTCACGGGCGATGCATCCCTCCCTCCCCTCTGCCCGTCCCACTCCCCCCTCTCATTATTTACACAACGATGAGACAGTGAGTCCGTTAGTTGATGCCCAGCGGCCGCCAGCTGGCGTCACTGGCATGATCCGCCCATTCCAGCTGGCCCCACTGGAACACGCAGTCGGTGTTGCCCAGGTGGGTGTTGAAGCCCTTGACCACGCCCTGCAGCCCGTGTGCCGCCACCTCGTCCAGCCGCGCCTTGTGCACCACCTCACGCACCCCCAGCCGACGCACACTCGACCCCGCCCTCACGGCGAAGCACTGCAGCGGCACCCGCACCATCTCGCCCTCCACACTCTCCTTGTGGCCCATCACCTCCCTGTTGCTGATGCTGGCCTTGTACAAAGCCGACTCAACGAAGTGCTGGGCAGCCGCACACACACGGCGGGCCAGGTCGCTGCCCCGCACACCGATGGCCTCACTGATGCCCGCCTTGGCGGCATCCATGTCGAACAGGTAAGATGCGATGCGCCAGCCGAAGATGGGCGCCTCGTTCGGACCGACGGCCAGCCAGGGCGTGATGACGGCGGCGAGGGAGCGCTGGGGGGCCAGGGCGGCATTGATGGCTCCCATGACGGCCGTGGGCAGCGCATTCAGCACCTTGACGTACTGATCCAACACCAGACGACGCTCCGCGGTGGGCATCACGCCAATCATTGCCCCCGACCGCAGCAGGGTGCGGACCGCCCCCTTCATGCCCTCTATCGCCTTGTCACGGTCCTCGTACACCCAGAGGGCACCATGTGGATCGGTGAGCTGGGCGAGCTTGAAGGCAGCACAGTCAAGAGGGGTCTGCGGCACAGACGGCGGGTGTGAGGCGTTGATGTCGGCGGGTGTGAGGTTGTCGCACAGGTACTCGACCACATGGTGTGCAGAGAAGAAACAGGCCGAGTACAATGCCGTCCTGCGAGGATGCTCCACGTGGGTCAGGGTCGCCCCGTTGGCCGTCACCAGGTCCAGGTAGGCCTCGATGAAGCCCCGGGAGTAGACACGACCCGCCTTGGCTGCCGAGTACACCACATCAGTGCTGATGACGACACCGATGCTGTGCACATTGCTCTCCGTCGCCAAGTCGGGGTCTTGATCCAGGAGGTAGCCGAAGATATCGATCAGGGTATCCTCGTACTGCTCGGTCGCCACGAGCAGCGGCACATGCAGCAGCCCCATGCCGTCCACCTTCGCCCCATGTGTGCCCACGAGGGCCTCCACTCCCGTCGCGTTGCCCGACCGCACCGCCACCTCCACGGGGCGCTTGCTCCCGTCCGCCAGCCCATCGACATCTGCGCCCTCGTCCACCAGCGCGTTGATGATGCCCGCCTGGATCTGACGGCTTGGCCACAATGGGAGCACCAGCCGACCCGGAGGAGGACCAAAGGGAGGCCATACAAATAGCTGGAGCGCCGACTCCAGCGCAGTGGGGGAGCTGAAGTCGTCGATGGCCAACGCGAGCAGACACACGCGCGCCACCCTCCGTACGTGCCCCGGTACGGACAGCTCGATGGTCACGGTGGGATCAGCGCCGCGGCGAATAAGGCGCCGCACACCGTCAGGAGTAATGCTGCGATTCATGATTCTCCTGACGAGCCGACGGGTGAGCTTTTTGGCCCCCTCATTGGAGCCGGGACGGAAGTGGATCTGCATCTCGATGGCCTCTATCACTGCCGCCTGCTGCTGCTGCTGCTGCTGCTGCTGATGGGCTGCGGTTGACGAACGGACGGCCATCCTTACGATCTGCAGCAAGTACCACACCAAAGGCAACACACGTGCATGAAGGGCTTCCCCTCTTTTCGCTTTCCATCATCCCATCAGTGCCATGCATCCCTACCTGAATTACGTCACTCAACGGATATCCGCGATTCAACAGGTAAGAAGGCGGTGGTTTGTCTGCAAACGCCTTCCCTTCTCTTTTGCTTTGGTGCCCTCCGTGAAACACTAATTGCGAGCCCACGTCAAGCCCCCATTCAGTCTCGCCCATTCTTTGCTGCTTCGTGGCCTTCAGGAGAATCGGTCTTCCTTTGATCAGCAAGGAGGCGTCAGTATCGCTTCGCACGCCGTCCCGTGAGTCAGACGCTGTTCGTCCGCTGCAGTGCGGTGTGCGTTGTGGAGGGCCTCTGCAGCTCAACACGTTGCTTATTGTAGGGACAGCAGTTCACCCGTTGCTGGCAGGATGGTGCTGACCCGCGCACAGGTGAGGAGGAGAGGAAACGAGCCGCACGGGAGGTGGGGGCGCCGTGTCTAATGCATGCTTTGTCACCAAGAGCACGTGAGCCATCATGATGGGCACACTCCATGCCTGTTTATGCCCAATTCGAAGCTGCATGGCCTCATTGTTGCTTTCTTTTCCTTCTGTATGTGTATGTCGCTTATCGGTGCAGGCTGCCGCCAACTTGAAGGAGTTGGAGAGAGGCCGAGGAGGCAGCTCATCTCGCTGCAGTGGCCGCCGCCACCGGGGCCATCCGCCTCTATGACCTCCACCCCTTCACCAATGCCGAGGACGACGAGCCCCTCGACAAGGCCGCCCAAAGGCGACACAAGAAGATATCCGCCCCCGAGAAAGACCACCAAAGGGATGCGAGGACGGGCGCCAGCCACAACACACCCGGGCAGCCGCACGGCAGCCCGCTGCGAGGAGGGGCCGGGTGGAGGGGAAGGGGAGTCGGGAGATGGGAGATGTCCAGATGGGCAATGGAGAGGGCAAGGATGTCGAGATGATGGATGAGGGAGAGAACAATATGTTGGCGAGAGAGGCCAAGAAGCCCGCCCGTCATGCCGCCGCCCAGCAGCGTCGGGCTCCCAAGGCAGAGGTGGAGGAGCCTGACATCCACAAGGCAGCCCTCATCGAGGGAGACGAGGACGAGGAGCCCCTTCGCAAGAGGAAGAGGAAGAAGAACAAGAAATCCGTCGCCCGCGCCGCCAGCCATGATGCGCACGGAGACATGGAGATGGACGTCGGCGAGGGGATGGGTGGAGGGATGGCCCTCAAAACAGCTGTGGAGAGGGGCATGTGTGAGGCTGTCGATGCTCTGCTGAAGGGCCGACCGCAGCTGGCCGGCCAAGGTCTGCTCCACGCCCTCGCTGAGGCCAAGAGCGTCCCCGACGAAGACAAGGTGCGCATCGCTATGTCACTGCTGTCCGCCGACCCCTCCCTGGCCACCGAGACCGACTCCGACCTCCAGACGGCCCTCCACCGTTTCTGTGAGCTGCCACTGAGGGACCCCAAGCGGCAGGAGCAGCTGCTCGATCTGCTGCACGCCAAGGGAGGAGCTGCCATCATCCGCACTCAGGATGCCGAGGGCTGGCGGCCCCTGCACGTCGCAGCAGCGTCCCACCGCGGCCATCATGCGAGCGGCACTGCGACCGTCAAATGGCTTTGCCGCCATGGGGGCAAGGTGCACGTCAACGAGGCGGTGAGCGTGGACGGAGACGCCTTCCTGACGCCGCTGTCCATTGCGGCTATGCATCCGGCCATTCCGCTGACTCGTCTGCGAGTGTTGATTGAGGAGGGCGGCGTGGGCAGCAGGCTGCCAGCGGAGGGGGAGAGTGATAGCCAACAGCCGGCTGCAGGGGGGAAGAGAAAGCGTCTGTCGCCGGCAGAGGCGGCCATGGAGACAGCGGGGAAAAGAATCGAAAAGGTGCACAAGCACGGAGGGAGGAAACACGCTTTCATGGTGCTTACTTCTGTGGCTGTCTGGGTGGTTGTCAGGTGATTCGGGCATCCAGGAACAAGGAGGAGGCAGTGAGGGCCCGTGAGGGGAGGAAGGACAAAGAGGAGGACAAGGCTGCGGCGGCTCGGATGCGTCGGAGCCAGTTGGGCCGTGAGTTGGTGAAGATAGTCAACGACGCCCTCCGGCCGGTCCGCTCGCTGGAAGCTACCCGCCTGTTCGAGCACCTCGAGGCGGCTCACGGCCTCCCGGCTCATGTGCTGGCGAAAGGCGTGGGCAAAGAGCCGCACCTGCAGGACAGCTATGACATCCCTAGCCTCAAGTTGCACCTGAAGAATGATATCGCTATCGACATCCGACAGCATATCGCCTACGCAGCCCACATCATCAAGGTGGGTCAGCCGAGGCAAATTGGAAGGAGGGAGCCACCGGCCTTTTGAACATCCAATGTCTCCCTCTCTCTCTCTCTCTCTCTCGTATATATGTGTGTGTACATATGTATATGTGTGTGTGTGTACAGACGAAGGGCAACGAGCGTTTGGTGGGCAATCCGGCCCGCGGCATCGCACCGAACCCCGTGAAGCTGTGGACAGACAGCACCACGGGCGAGCGGCTGAACCTCTTGCAGCGAATCGAGAGACGCCTTGGATGGGCGTGAGGGAGGGAGGGAGGGAGGGAGGGAGGGGACGGACTGTGCATGTGATGCGATGCGATGTGCATGTGCATCGATCGATCGAGGGGCTGGTGAGTGAGTGAGGCCGTGCTGTCTTTCGTCGACTCATACGGACGGGCAGACAGACAGACCTGTTTGTGTGCAGCGTTGGATGGACCGGCATCCTTGCTGCGCTGCGCTGCATTCATGTGGTGTCGTGCGTTTGTGTGTTGTGGTGAAGGCGCCCATGTACGTGTCGCCGCGTATTCCGTCTCCGGAGGGTAGAACAACGCCACACTTCTTGAGATGCATATATTCCTCAGCTGACCCATACAAAACAACACCACCACGGCCAACACCCAGCTGGTCGGTCTCATAAATGCGACCACCAACCAAGGTCATCTACCTCAGCCAGCCAACACACTCAGCGACCGCCGATCGATGCTCTCACTGCTGGACGCAACCAACCATCCATGAGTGGCCACGGCATGCAGTTAACTCATTGGGTACACATACCATTCAGTGACACGCACGCAGCCGTCTGTCTATCCACTAACGGAGGAGCAATGAGTGGGGTGCTGGTGTGGGTGGCGGAGAGGTGTGTGTGTGAGTGAGAGACACAGAGAAAGACATGCATGTGCTTGTGTGAGCACATGTGTGGATCGGTGGATGCCGAATCACTCACACAGCACACCACTGGTGCAATTGGAACGAAGGCATTATGCAATGGCCTGCCGAGTGGGGTGTGTGTATGTGGGTGGACGTTGGGGCGTGAAATGAAGACACCCAACCACACACAGCATTGATCGATTGCATCGACACCGACGAAAGAGTAAACTCTGTCCCCACGGGCAAAACAAAGCACCTCACTATATGTTGACTCGCATGCGCCGTACGACATCCATCGATACGTCCATCCGGCACACATGTACTTCAGTGCCTGCCTGCCTGCACGACCTTCATATAGCAGACACAGGGAGGACAGACGCACAGATACGCACTCAAGACAGACAGACAGACAGAAAGCTCACCGCTGAATGGATCCATCGATCCACGCACACACACAAGTGGATTATGTGTATGTGTATGTGTATGTAACCAGACAGGCAGGCAGGCCGATTGCCTGTCTGCCCGCCCTCTCCCCTAAAGATCAGGACAAGTCCTGGCCTTCATGAAGCTCCACACCTCGTCAAGATCCCTGTTCCCCTTCGGCAACGTGTATGAGTAGATCTCGACACGCTTCTGCCGCCCCTGGCCACCACCCAATATGATCTCAATCGCTGCTGCACGGAGGCTCGTGCTGCTGACGGACGAGAAGTGCACCGTCTGCACGCGGCCGGTGACCTCAGATGGCACAAGCGCGTATGTTGAATACAGCTGGAGGGACGGCCGGACGACCACCTTGACGTACAGCGCCATTACGGCAAACACAAAAGCAGGCACCCAGATGACCGCACCTAAATAGATGACGACTGTCCGCGGGAGGGGGATGCCGCGGAAACGGTACCACTCGGGCCAGGAGTCGGCGTACTGCTTGTCGACACAGGCGCGTACGAAGACGAAAGCCATAGAACCGAAGAGGACAAGGAACAGGATAATGACCTTCCACGGAGCGGCATAGGGATAACTTAAAGTCGCCCCGGCGGTCCTGCTGCAAGTCCTGCTGGCTTGAATCAGGCCCTCTGCATCAATCGCAAGCAATCAATCAATCAAGAACAACTGACTGCGGTGCCTGTTGGCATTGTATACGTACCAGACTCCGAGTGATCGTCATTGTCCTTGGGTGGTGAGGGGTCCTGGATCTTGATGTTTTGCAGCTCGTCGTCACCTGCCATATCGCTGGTCATCCGCCCCTCCCCGGAAACACCACACAAGGCGAGGCCAACTGATGCGACACTTCCGAAGTGTCACACCGATGTAAGAAGAAGGCCGGGACGGGAGCACACGTCTCCTCCCTCTCTTCTCTCTTCGAGACAAGTGGAGTGCCTGCCCGAAGGAGTGCCTGCCCTTCGGGCAGGCGTGTCCGTAAAACAGTAAAGGCGAATGTTTAGGCAATGCGTGAAACTGGAAGGGATTGCCATAATTCGTTTTCTTTTTTCCCTCCTTTGTTCGGCTGCCGAACGACATGCGAATGGCATCAGAAGCGAGAGCATGCTGTCTAGTTTTGCTTAACCAAAACAGCTCTCGCATACGCTGCCTACACGCATCGGAATTCCAAGGGGAAAAAGACCCCGGTTTTAAAATTCATATAGGGGATGATCTGTAGCTAAGCTCGCAGATGTCGACAGGATCGCTGCCCAGATGGAAACGGACCCGTATGTATGTGTATGTGTATGTATGTGGGTGTGCTCGGATTATATATGCTTTGCTTCTCACCAATGAATGGATGGATGGATGGATGCCCTCGTGCATATGGTCTGTCTATACGAGCGTCCACCCGCACACACGTATGAACCATGCGGAACCATGATGCGCGCATACACCATCTCCACCCATTCCAACCGCCTCCCGCGGACCGACCGACAAACCATGTGTCCATCCACTCATTGCCTACCCCTCTCTCTCTGTGAGTGCGTGGCGCTTCCTTGCTCGCTTCTCGCTGACGACCTTCACTGCAACCGATGGATCGGCACCGGTTGAGCAAAGATTGCCAGCACAATAACGACAAGGCGGCGTCACGCGTACACGGACCGATGACGAGATCAAATGTCCGCTTCTGCGGGCCGGAACTTCTTGACCATGTCCCAATACGACTCCTGCACACACCACAACACAACACGACACCACACAACACAATGAAGACACACACACATGGATGGATGTGTGTGCGTGGGTGCATACACGCGGTGAACGCACCACGTGTCTGTCGGAGAAGATCTTCTTTGCCTCAAACTCGCCCTTGGTGTTGTAGACTCGCCAGTTCTTGAAGGCACGCGTGGCCACCACACCCTGCACACCACCACCACACACACACAGATTGGTGTAGGGGGCGGGCACACAGGCGGTGGCTGATAGACTGACCTGCCACACGAGCTGGCAGAAGGTGCTGCTCCCCTTCTTGCCCGTCTCATCGTCCTCGTCTTCCTGCAATCAATCGAGACACAACACACGCACAGATGCCAGGCGTGTATGTCCCAGCCCCCCTAGACAGACAGACAGACAGAGGTACCTCGTCGTCGTCTCCCTCGGCGTTGCCCCCACTCATGTTGGTGTCGGCCTCTTCGCCCTTGGTCGCTGCCGCGGCATCGGAACCCTCCTCCCACTTGATGCGGCGCAGCATGAGCTTCTTGTAACGCTTGATGGACCGGGGGCCACCCTGGAAGAGAGACACATCGATGGATGGATGGATGGATGGGCGATGGGTGTGTGTGGGGGGGTTCTTTCCTCTCTCTCTCTCTCCCTCTCTCCCTCTCCTTTCATACCTCTACGATGACGCAGTGTGTGTTTGCGGCCGGGCAGATGACGCAGGCGCCCGTGAGGTGGAACTGCTGGGCATTGATGTCGACCTGAAGGAAGCCACAGGCAGGCACCACATAGATAAGAGACACATATGCGCACCCATGTGTCAACGCACTCACGCACTCACCTTGTAGACATTCCGCCGGCTCTCGAAATTCTTGACCTGCACACACACACAGACATCCACACACAGAAAGGTTTCCACCCCGCGAGATCTCTCTCTCTCTCTCTCTGTGTGTGTGTGTGTGTATGTGCGTGCGTGTGTGTATATCTGCGTGTGTGTCTTACTGTGAAGATGGCGACTTCAAAGTCGACGCCCGATGAGCTCTGCCACTTGCTGATCTTCTTCTTCTTGCGCTCCTCGGGGGCCAACTGACGAGCCTGCACACACACAGATAACACACACAGAGAGAGGTGGTGTGGGGCTGTGGGGTGTCTGTGCAGGTCGTCACATCACATACCACGTTGCGGGCTTCGTGGTCCTTGATGCGCTTCTCCATCTGGTGCTTGACCTGCTTCTCGATCTTGCTGGGATCCTACACGTGTTGGCACACACACAAAGACACACACAAGAGATCCATTCCCTCCCTCTCTCGCTCTCTCTGTGTGTGTGTTTGTTTGTGTGTGTGTGTGTGTGTGTTGACAGCGCTCTTTCAGCTCACCGCAACGGCTTCGTTGCCCAGGACTTTCATGAGGTTGGAAAGCTGACCGACCACACACACACAGAGACACACACACATAGACAGTCCACCCACCCATCTGTGCATCGGGTCGCTGTGATGTGAGTGGTGTCAGGCCGCCACGCACCTTGACTTTGGGCGGTGGCGGTGGGATGAGTCCCATTTTGATTTTGTCCTGCTTTTCCTGCTCCTTCTCCTGGCGACGGCGACGGCGCAGCTTCTTTCTGCACACAGCACAGGCATGGTGGCGACGGACACACAACACACACACGTGTGGGCGTGGCGTCTGTAGGGGGAGGGGGGGGGTGGGTGTCTGTCTGTCTGGTGTGATGTGATGTGGGGGCTCACCGCTCTTTCTGCGTGAGGTACATGGTGGGGGTCACAGTGGAGTCGGCCTCGGCGGCGGGCTGCATCGCATCCACCCCGTGGACACACACACACACAAACACACACACACACACACACATGCCTCCAGTGTCTGGTGTGGGGTGGTGGGGGGTGACTTGGCTGGATTACCTTGATGGGAACTGGGTGCTCGACATAGTGGGTGATCTTGTCCTGCACACACATGACCCACACATCGACACATCCACACACACATGTTGGTTGCCTGTGTGGGGCCCGGACACTCACCGTGTTGATGACCCAGTTGAAGTCCTCCCCCTCTCCCTCTTGTTCTCTCTTGACGCCTTCTTGGTCTGTCTTGGCCTTCAGGATGGGCTTGTCCCACCACTCCACCTCGGGGATGATCTCCTGCACACACCCACCACACACACACACACACACCCATCCATCCATCCATCCAGACAAGCTCACCCGTGGGCGCATTTTGATGCTCTCGACGACCGGCACCACCCTGTCCGCCCTCAGAGAGGGTGAGAGAGAAACCCTCTCCTCCTCCTCCCCTTCGAGGTCGAGATCAGGACCCTCCTCTCCCTCCTCCTGCTTCGGGAACAACGTCGGCAGCTTCATGGCAGGACCAAGCCCACCTGCGATTGAATGAGTGATGGAGTGAATCATTATAGTGGCCATGGCGTGTGTGTGCTCACCGAGTGGGATGAGGTTGGGGTTGAACTCCTCATCTCCCTCGCCCTGCTCCTTCTTGAGCGCAGCACTCTCCTCCTTTGCACGCGCCTGACAACACACACCACACACGCCGACACGTGTGTGTCGGGTGGATAATGGGTGGGTGGGTTGGTGTCGACCTGTTTCTCGGCGTGCAGTTTCTGTAGGTCGATGCCGAGCGCCTTGGCCTCGGCGCGCTTCAGTATCTGCTGCTCACGCTTCACGTACGTCCCTGAACACACCAATGCACCCATGCGGACAGAGTGCCGCTGGCCAGCTCGGTAGTTTGCCTGCCTGCCTGCTCACCTTCTTCGACAAAGTGGAAGCCGCGGCGCGCTTTCTGCCAGGCAGGCAGCCAGCCAAAGAGGAGGAAGGACACAGCAACACAACACACCACAACACACCACAACAACACACAGCAATATGAGCAGTCTCATGTGTGGCAGCTGCAGGGGGGCAGACGAGAAGAAGAGACATCTGCGGACTGACCTTTCCGCCTCTGACGTTTGGGTCGAAGAAGGGGTTCTTTTTGGGGTCGACGACGCTCTTGTCGGGCTTGACGCGGGCGAAGGGCTTCTTCTTGATGCGCTCCTCCTTCTCCCTGTTGATGTTCACCTGGGGGCAGGGCAGACACACACAAAAGTGGACAGAGGGAGGGACAGGGGGTTGTGTCGGTGGGAGGGGGAGGGTGAGGGGGGTACCTTGAGAGTAGATCTGAGCTGCGGCTTGATGGGTACGACTTTGCCCTCCTCGTCCACCTCTCTGCCAAACTCATCCACACGCAGCGGACGCATCGCTGCATCGCACCCACCACCACACCACACCACACCGAAACACATGCATCCATCCATCACAAATGCGCCTTCCTTCATGCTGTTCAGTCAGATACGTACCTCCCTGTGCACCCATGGCCCGATGCATCCCCGCCTGCAATTGAGCTTGTGCCTGCGCCTTGGCCTTGGCGAGCTGCAGCTGCAGGGCCTGCTGCTGCTGCGCCTGCAACACTGCCAGGTTCAGCCCGCCACTCAGCGGCAGCGCTGCCGGTGGTGCGGGTGTGGGTGTCGCGGCCTGCTGTGAGGCTTGCTGGGCGGCCATGAGCCGCCGCTGGATGGCCTCCTTCTGCGCCGCTGCTTCCTTGGCCTTGGCGAGCGCATCTGTCAATCGGCACATTCGGTGGGTGTGGCTGTGGGTGTGGGTATTGGGTATGACTCTATCGATCTGACCTTCCATAGCCTTCTTGGCAAGCGACACATCGAACGGCACCGCCGCTGCCGCCGCTGCTGCTGGTGGTGGTGCTGAGGAGGGGGGAGGGGGCTGAGCTGACGACGGACCTGCACACAGCCACACACACACCCACACCGACAGAGACGAATAAACGAATGCATTCCTGCCTGCGCGTGTGTGTGTGTGCACCACTCCCCCCCTCGGCTGACCATTCTGCGACTGTGGCTGTGCCTGTTTCTGTGCTGCAGCGGTGGCATCCACGTCGCTTGGCGCCTGACCCCATCGTGACCGCCTCAGCTTCTTGGGCTGCTCCCCACTCCCACTCTGTTGCTGCTGGACGCTCGTTGGAGCGTTGGCCGGGCCGTCCGGCTGCCCGTTGATGACCTGCTCGGCCGGACGCTTCGTCCCCACACTCGCGGACTCAGACATGCCTCTCCCCCGTCGCTGACTCAGCGCCTCACACACTCGTCCGTCTTGTCTATCTATCTGCCACCACACAGCACACGGGAGCAGGCATTTGTTGGCTTGCTTGGTTTCTTTCTATAGAGGTCTCCTCCTCCTCCTGTCCATGCCATGTCAGTCAATGCATCTTTCTGTCACTCACTGCCGCCTCACCCGAGGATGCGAAGCGTAAGAGGGAGGCTCGCACCAGTCACAGAATCACCACGAGATCTCGTGCGGGCCGATTCCCCTCTGCTCGCCAAGCTCGCAGACCGCACTTCCCCGTGAAACCGCTCCGCTGCAAACTTTCTCGTCAGAAACGGAGATCTTTCACAAAACGGTGTTGGATGTTTCAGCTGGCGGAGAGAGCGTCGAGGGAAAGCCCACAGGATGGAGGAGCATCGTAAGTGGGCGGAGGTTCAACAGGAAAGCCGCCTGGTGAAGACGCCATTCCGCCTGGTGCCTCGCTTCTCTGTGCCCTACACGGACAACACAGACCTCGTCGATCTCGCTGCCGACGGTGAGCGCAGGCAGTGAGTGGGGGATTTACACGGACTGTCTGTCTGTATTGTCAATTCTCCTCAGTCTTCGGGCACGTCAAGGCTCAGGTGTGGACACCAGAGATCTATCACCAAAGACGTGGCGCCGGCCTTCACGTATTGCGGCGAGGGGCATACTGCGTGGGAGGAGGGCATCAACTATGGCCTCGGCTCCTTCCCGGACGTAAAGGTCAAGGACGTCTTCGTGAGGGAGGGCACGCCCGACAACCCCATCGTCATCAGGATCCACCAGCCAAGTGAGTGGGGACATCAAACGGACGGAGTCGTGTAGTGTGTGTGCATCGGCCTGGATGCCTGCCTGCCTGCCTGGATGCCTGGACCTTTGCATGGCTGTGTGCGTGGCGTGTTGGACGTGTTGCTGCAGACCCGATGTTGGACGCTGTGAGGGCTGTCGGCAGTTTCTTCAAACATGAGAACAAAGGGTGGGTGAGCGCAAGCACCAACAGACCAAAACAAGTCGACTAACTCATCAGTCAGTGTCTGCGTGCCATTGGCTGCTTTGCCTGTGTGTACGCGCACAGAGCGTCGGCCACCATCACAGCGGATTTCTCCCCTAAGTGCTTGTCTGAGCCGTCGTCGTCATCGTCATCGTCAGCCGAGGTGCATTCTCCCAGCAAAGATGCGGGGAGGAAGCGATAGATAGGCTGTGGGGAGGGAGGGATGGGGCGTGGCTGTTCTTGTGCAGACTGACTGACTGACTAACTGACTGACTGACTGGCTGACTCACTTAGACGCTGATCTCTTTATTGACTGAGAGCCAGTTGGCAGCTGGTGTGGTGTGCATTTGTTTATTTGTCGTAAAGGGGGAGGGGAGCCGTCTCTCTGATCTGACTGCACATTCGAGTGACGGACGGCTGTAGATCTATCTAGACAGACAGGCATAGGTAGATGGCCGTGCGGCCGTGAGCGGAGACAACGTTGATGTGTGAGCCGTGAGAGAGGTGGTGTGGAGCAGAGAGATGGATGGCCGCTGGCTGAGCGAGCGATACACAGACAGACGATGGATTGATGGAGGGACACATACGTTCATTCATTCACTGGTGAGAAGCAGCAAAGCGTCCATCGCCGACAGTCGAGCAGTCTACCCATCAACACACACACACACATTCACCGCTCGTGTGCACGCCGTGTGCGCCTTCCCCTCCTCACATCCGATACGGGGACGTCCGCTTGGTCTGCTGTGCACAGCAAACCACACAAACGCCTCCGGCTCAACTATGAGGAAAGGCACACAGCCGGCACACACACAGAGCATTGGAACCCTCCCCTCCCCTCTGCACAAGCAACGTCCGTCCGTCTGTCCGTCCATCGATCGCTGAGCTGCCGCCTGTGGGCGTGTGTCCACTTGTCGCGCTGCACCGCTGCATGGCCCACTCTGTTGCAGCGAACCATACAGACGTCGACCTCGCCAAGTGCACACCCACACACACGGCAGACAGGCATTGGAATCAATCACGTTCCCCTCTCTCCCTGAGCCAGTCAATCTGCACAAGAACAGCCACCCACCCCTCCCTCCCTCCCTCCCTCCCTGTGTCAGTCTGTCTGTCTGTCTGTCTCCACTACTCTACAGGCACGGTGGCTGGCAGGTTCGCCTCACACAGAGGCTGTCTACCTACCCCCTATCTCTGTGGATGGATGGATGGGCTCTACTGCTAACTGGCCTCGTTGGGGGCTGGTAGTGGTGGGTGAGGGCGTGTCAGTGTGTCAGTCAGGGTCTCTTCCTGCCCCTACCGCCGTGCTTCTTGTCGTGTGTGCCGCCCACATGCTCCCACCCGTCCTCCGACAACTCCTGCAAACATACAGGGGGGGTGTGTGTGTGGTGTCTGTCCCTCCTCTCTCTCTCTCTCTCTCTCTCTCCCTCTCTTTCTTTCTCTGTGGGTGTGTGGGTTTGTGAGGTTTTGTGTGCCTCAGTCACTTGTTCCTCCTCCCCCTGCTGCTCCTGCTGCTGCTGCTGGTGGTGGTCTTTGTGGTCCCTCAGCTCTACCAGTATCAGCGAGGCCATCTTGGCCTTCACCTAACACGACGCAACGCAAAGCAACGGGCACACACACACACGGATGGATGGATGGATGGGCACAGGCAGGCCTGCAAGTGCGGAGGGGACCTGCTCCTGCACTTCGTTGAGCCTCTCGGCTTCCTCGTTGGCGTACTCTACCAGCAGGCTCAATGTCGACTGACAGACACACCACCCAGTCACACAGACATACATCCATCCATCCATCGACACATCTCTCTCTCTCTCTGTGTGTGTGTGTGAGAGAGAGGGGAGGACCTGTGTGTTGAATATGGCGCGCTGTGCGTTTTCTATGTTGGTTTTGAGGGCCTCGAGGTCCGACACACACGAGGTCTTCACACGAGCTTCCGATGTCCTGCACACAGACCACACACACACAGACACAGACACAGAGGCACACACGTGAGTCTATGTGTGTCTGTGTGTGTGGGTGTGCGGCTTACGCCCAGAAGTAGTCCGAGTACGGCGAGACGCTTCCGCGCAGAGCCTCTCGGTTCTTGTAGGTCGACAGCATAGACTCCAAACTAACGACACGACACACAGACACACACATCCGACACAAAGACACACACATCCACACACATCCACACAAAGACACACGCATCCTGCCAGCGCCTCTCTGTGGCTGGGGGCAGGGGGTTGTTGGCTGCGTACTGTTTGTTCTTCTCGGTGAGTGCGCTGTTTTGCGTCTGGACGTCGACCATGGTCTTGTGGAAGGCGGCGCGCTCCTCCTCTAACAGGCGCATCGTGTGGTTGTGCCTGCACACACACACATACACACACACACACACATGGATGGATGGATGGAAGGACTGGACTGCAAGTGTCTGTGTGTGTGTGTACCTGATGCGCTCATCGCACAGCTCTAAGGCGCATATCTCAGACCTAATGACCACAAGTGACAGTTCCACACACACCTGCTGTGTGTGTTCGTAAGGTGACATAGAGAAGGAGATCCGCACCGCTTGTGGACGGCGCCGATCTCCTTCTCAAGAAAGGCCTGCTGCTTCTGCTGCCGGGACAGCCTGAACAGACACACACACACAGATGCGCCCATCGACCCATCCACCGCAAAGGATGCGGTTTGGTGTGCCAGTACTTACATCATCCGCAGCTCGTGCTCCTCCTTGTGCAGGCTGTGCAGCCGCTGCAGGATGCCCACACGACCAGCCTCTTGCTGCTGCTGCTGCTGCTGGTTCTGCTGCTGCTGGTTCTGCTGCTGCAAGTAATTGGCTGCACGGAGAGAGAGAGAGAGAGAGAGAGGTGGGTGGATGGATGGATGGATGGATGTGTCTGTTTTGCTGCTGGGCTAGGCTTACTTCCCGCCAGTGCTGCTAGCGAGACCGCCTGTTTGGTGCCATTGGTTGTGGGGTTGGTGTTGTGGGGGTTGCTGGCCTGCTGCTGTCGCTTCCCCGCCCCCTCCTTGCCGCCCGACCGACCCGCCACGCGCTTGTCCTTCCCACGCACCTGACACACACACACACACACACACAGAGAGAGAGAGAGAGAGAAATCCGTCAACGGCTGGATAAGTGGGTGCATCGGTCGTCTCGCTCACCTCAGCCGTGTTGGTATTGCTGTTGGTGTTTGTGTTGGTATTGGTGTTAGTGTGTGGGTCTCGTGAGGGCGGCGGCGGTGCTGGTGAGAGTGAGGGGTTGTGGGAGGGGGGGTCCTGGTCCTGGGAGGGGGGGAACAAACTCTGTGGACCTGCCGGCGGGGCCGCTGCTGCTGACGATGCTGCTGGTCCTGGTGCTGCTGCTGATGCTGCTGGTAGTGCTAGGGGTGGGTTGTGGGCGTTGGTGTTGTCGGTGCCTGTCGGCTGCTGCGAGTGGAGGTGGTCGAGGGGGTGAGGGCCGAGGCAAGCGGTGTACCTGAAGATCCCGATGCCCTGCATGAGATCGACCACAGCACAGCACGTACACATGTGTTGAGTCACATCCATCTCTCTCTCCCCCTCCCTCTCCCTCTTTGTGTGCGGTGCCTACGTCGTCTCCATTGTTGTGGCTGGTGTTGTTGGTGTTTGTGTTGTTGGTGTTGTTCTGCCCCCCTGCCCCTCCCACTCCCCCTTTGCTGTCGATGCGGTTGAGGAGCACCTCGACCTCGCCCTTCTCCTCGGCAGCGGACTCCAGGTCACGACCCAAGTAGGGGGCGCCCTCACCCTGATGTGTGTGTCGTCGGCACGTGAGCATTCACTCACACACACCACACACACACACCGCACACAGAGAGATGCGTACCTTGGCCATGAGCCATCTGGTCCATCCCTTGTGAACGCGGAGGTACTCGAGGCAGTCACCCCGACACTGCTCTAACAAACCCTGCACACACACATGGATGGATGGATGGATGGATGCGCACACACACATCCATCATCAGACAGAGAGCGTACCAGTGCCTCCTTGGCTCGCGCCCTGGCCTTGAGCGCCTGGCACACCCCCTCGAAGTAGGGATACGCCAAACCGTCAGTCTGCATGGATGGCCATGCATACCAACCAGCCATCACACACAACACACAAACACGGTGGAGGACACTCTGCGTGTGTGTATGCAGACACACGGAGGCACCTCGATCTTGTTGTGGAGTTCGATTGCGTTGTCGGCCTCCTGACAGGCCGCCAGCCAATCGGGCGGCTGCAGGAACGAACAGCACACGGCGTGCAGCGCGTGCAGGTCCAACCTACAACCACAGAAGGACGATAAATTGATGGATGGATGAGCTCTCCCTCTCTCCCTCCCTCTCTCCCTCTCTCTCCCTGTGTGTATGTGTACTTGAGTCCGATAGCTTCAGAGTCGCCTAGGGATGGAGGTGATGACGATGCAGATGCAGATGCCGATGCACTGCTGGTGGCGGTGGTTGCGGTGTTTGCGATGGTGAGTAGCCGGATGCCCTCGTTGCAGTAGGCCCGGCACTCCTTGCTGCTCCGCTGCTCGTAGCACACACGCGCACGCTCCACACACACCCGGGCCCTGGCGATTGATTGACGGATGGCCAACACACACATCCATCCATCCATCCATCCACCTCTGTGTGTGTGTGTGATTTGTGTGTGTTTTGTTGCTTGGTGGTGTTACTTACTGCTCTATCTCCTGCCCCGAGGTACCAACCATAGAGCGACCAGCTGCTGTCATGGCTGCCAATGTTGCTGCTGCTGATGCGGAGGGTGCTGAGGCGGAAGCGGATGCATTGGCAGCATTGCTGTCCTTGTCCCGCTCCCCGTCTTTGGAAGGGCCACGGCGCCGCTCTCCCCGCTCCCGCCGGCCGGGACCCTCGGACATAAGCTATCCTTCTAATGTATGGGCTGATGGGGATCTGTGAAGGGCCTCAGGTTAGCATTGTTGATGGTTAAATTGTGCCCGTTTTCCCTCCTTCCCACCGCTGCCGATCTTTTCGCAAACAGCTCGCAGTGGTTTGAGGGAGAACGGCGTCGGGTACCCGACGGGGCGCTAGTTTGTTTGTGTGGATAGATAGATCTGACAGCCGGTCGTGCGTGCACAAGACAAGACAATGGGTTGCGTGGCGTGTGTGCCGCAGGACAGCATCTACCTCGTCGAGAGCTGCGGCAAGTTCCACAAGGTAGGTAGCTGGGTACACAGACGGACGTCGCACTGCCCCGTGCACGGACAGGCAGCTGCACGGATGCGATGTGCCCATCTGCGCAGCGCGCGATACACAGACAGATGCATAAGACTGGATGGATGCGTGTGCTGTGTCCGTCCACTGTGTGCTGTGCGTGCAGGAGGCAGTTCCCGGCTGCAACTGTGTGGGCGTGCCGTTGGTGTGCGCCGTGGCGGGCAAAGTCAATATGCGCGTGCAGCAGCTCGACGTGGCGGTGAGTGACTGAGGGAGAGAACCGGGGCAGCGCAGCGGGAGGGCAGGGGAGGGGTGGTGCGGTGGTTTGGTTGATGTGGCGCTTCGGTTCGTGTGTTGCGTTGCGTTGTGTTAGGTCGAGACCAAGACGCGCGACAATGTGTTCGTGCAGATGGTCGTGGCCGTGCAGTTCGCCGTCATGAGTACGCAAGGAAGGAAGCACACGCACCGACACAGAGGGCCACTGCGCAGGGTGGATGCGTGGATGTGTGTGTGTGTGTGTGTATGGTTGTGTGTGGTCTGATCTCATCTGATCTGATTCCCTCTCTCCCTCTCTCCCTCTGCCGCCCACTCCACTCACTCAGGAGACAAAGTCTATGAGGCGTACTACAAACTGGACAACCCCGTTGCGCAGATCAACAGCTACGTGTTCGACGTGGTCAGATCGACCGTCCCGAAACAGTTCCTCGATGAGGTCTTCGGTGCGCATCGCATCACAGAGAGAGAGGCATCGATGCCGAAACATGTGTGCTTCATGTCTGTCTGGTGTGTGTGCCTGTGCTGTTGGTGGCTGTCCAGAGAGCAAGGACGAGATCGCCAAGTCGGTCTCGGAAGAGCTCCAGAAGCAAATGGACGAATACGGTAAGTAAACACACACACCTCCGTCTCACCCTCACCCACACGCAGGCCCTCTCCCTCTCTCTCTCTCTCTCTGGTGTGTGTGTGTGTGTGCCCATGGTGTGCAGGTTTCCAGATCCTGCACGCATTGGTGGTCGACGTGTCGCCCGACAACCGTGTCAAGGGGGCCATGAACGAGATCAATGCCAACAGGCGGCTCCGCATCGCTGCTGAGGAGAAAGCTGCGGTACATCACTTGTTACCTACCTGTTGCTCTGGGGCGGACGGGGGAGGGAGTGTGTGTGTGTGCAGGCGGCATACATCGAGACTGTCAAGCGTGCAGAGGCCGACATGGAGAGCAAATACCTACAGGCACGCCACTCAACATGGGCAGACACACACCCAAAGACACACAAGGCGTCTATTCACCCGTGTGTGTGTCTCATGGATGGATGGCTGGATGTGTGCAGGGTAGGGGTGTGGCCCGCCAGCGTGCGGCCATCGTCAAGGGCCTAAAAACCAGTGTGCAGGACTTCCAGGTAAACACAACACACATAGGACTTCCCGTCGCCTGTCTGTCTGCACACACACACCTGTGTGTGCGTGTGCGATGAATGCAGCATGAAATCGATGACATCAAGAAGAGCGGCGACTCGGGAGTGGACCACAAGCAGATCCTCGACCTGGTGGGGTTTCACACCACACACCACGTCCGTCCATCCATCCATCCATCTATGTGTGTGTGAATGTGCAGGTGATGGTGACTCAGTATTTCGACATGCTCAAGGATTTGGCCACCGGCCGCGGCACCACCACCGTATTCCACCCTTACGAAGAGGTATGGACACACACACACAGACACACAGACACACACAGAGAGAGACGCATGTGTGTGTGTGTGTGTGCAGGGTCCGTTGTCTGCGTTGGGTGAGGAGATCCGGGCAAGTGTGCTGCAGGGCAACACACTCAGGAGCTAGACTGATGGATGGATGGCCTGAGAGGGTAGCATAGCGTGGCGGGGTGTGTGTGGTTTCGTGTACAGTGGCGGCCGACATAGTTGTTCTCTTAGCTCGCCTGCCTGCCTGCCTGCCTGCACGTGATAGTGTGTGGGCGTCTTTCACACAAATGATGTAATGGTATGTATCATGGATGTTTTCTGGCACCGCACCCATATCACTCACTGGTGGGTCGGTTGGTTTGTCAAGTGTGTGTGTGTGTGTGTGTGATGGTGTGTGGCCGTCCCCTCCCTCCCACCCCTTCGGGCAGCTCGAGCAATCCCTCTGCCGTCGGTTGCGCGCGAGCGGCAGGCGCTTTGCTGAGCTTTCTTGGAAGGCTGGGAAGGAAGGAACCTACCTCGCCCATCCATCATGTGAACGTGTCGCAGTGACGATGAATATCGGGTGCGTGACGTACGTATTGTTGATGCACGTGATGTCTGACATGCCTAATATGTATGTGTGCTACATTGGTTGGTTCAAATCACATCACACACCAGCTGGGTGACCGATAAATAGATATCCAGAGAGACAGACAGGCGATGGATGGATGGATGGATTTCGATGGAGGGAAAAATACGTTCATTCATTCACTGGTGAGAAGCAAAGTGTCCATCGCCGACAGTCGAGCAGTTCACCCGTCAACACACACACACACACATTCACCCCTCGTGTGTGCGCTCTCTGTGTGCGCCTTCCCATCTCTCTCTCGCTGCACATGCGCACGTCCGCTCGGTCTGCTGCGCAAAGCCAACACCACACAAACGTACGCATGAGCGGCAAAAGAAAGGCACACAACTAGCACGCACACGGACACCGAACAGTAACACACCCAGCGACACAAACACAACAGCATTGGAGCCCGACCTCTCTCCCGTGTGTTCTCCTTTGACCAAGAGAGTCAATCTGCACAAGCAAGTCAGCCCATTGCACAGACGCCTGTGTGTGTGTGTGTGTGCACTTGACGCGCTACACGGCGGCATGGCCCGCTTGGTTGCAGCGAACCATACAGTCGTGTACCTAGTCAAGTGCACACACACACGGCAGGCAGGCATTGGAATCAATCACGTTCCCCTCTCTCCCTGAGTCAGTCAGCCAATCAGTCAGTCAGTCTGCACAAGAGCAGCCACACCCCTCCCTCCCTCCCTCTCTGTCTCTCTCTCGTCTCTGTCTGTGTGTCTGGCTGTCTACCGCCTCATGAGTGTTTTCTTAGACCTCCTTATCCTTATCCTTCCCTATGGATGTGCTTAAAACACCCAGAGAGATAAGTATGCCGTCCAAACCTTCTTTTTCCCCATGAGCCACTCGATATGAATGGCTGTGAAGTACACAACCACCCCCGCGAGTGCAAGGGGCCCAACCACCACCCTGTTGCTCATCGTCCAGCCATTTCGTCCTGTTCTCTCCCGGCACCTCTGCTCTGACTTTCTTCTCGATGCATTTGCGGTATGACGCCTCGATGGGTGGGTCACTGGGCTGGTTGGGATCGCCCCGTCGCATGTGGGGCTGGTGTGGGATGGGGACGGCTGTCGTTGTGGTATTGGTTGTGGGTGTGGGTGTGGGAGTGGTGGTTGTTGTGTCGTTGGCCGGGTTGCTGGACGCGTCAGTGGTGGTCGGTGGTGCACGTGTTGGGCCGTCTCGCCGTAGCACCACTCGAATAGCTTGTCCTGCGGACACAGTGAGGAAGTAGTGAGGAGCACATTGGCGACACGTTGTCTGCTTGCACTTATGTTCATTCTCACGCAGCAGGTCCACCTTGGTGAAAAAAGATTATCTCAACCCGAAAATCGGCAGGGACAAGAAATACAAGCACTTTTGACAGCAGGCACAGCACAGAAATCCTCACCAAAGCCGTCAACGTGGGCGTCGTGATCTCCTGGTACAGTCACATTTCCACCGACACAGCCGCCGTATCTTTCACTGACCGAAAAGCGCATACAAAGAGTCCATACAGGGATATAAGTGCGTTTGTGTGAGTGGGTCTTCTGTTTGTGACTCACAGTATTTGACGCCGTTCTCGAGTCTCTCGAGCCCTCATACTGCCCCCCACACACATACGCAACAGAACTGCCTGACTGCATGTGCATCTCTTCCATCTTGTGCATGGCAGCTGCTGCACTTGCTCAGCCAACAGCCATCCATCTCTCTGCTCCACACCACCTCTATCACGGCTCACATACCAACGTTGTCTCCGCTCACGGCCGCACGCCACGACGCCATCTACGCATGTCTATCTGTCTAGAACTACAGCCGTCACTCGATTGTGTCCCCATGGATAGAAAAAAAGATACACACCAGCTAGCTGCCAACTGCCCCTCAGTCGTCGATCATCGAGTGCCGATGAGTGGCACTCTATCAGACCCCTCGTCGGCCATGTCGCCCTTCCTCCTATAGGGCTTCGATGGAGGTGAGGGAGGCATGGCGCGGCTGTGCATGGGCTCCTCCATGTACACACACCTGGCAGACTGCGCCTGCTGGCCTGAGAGAGAAGAAACCATACAGACACGCAGGGGAAGTGGTCAGCTCGCGCCGGGCAAACCAGCAAGGCGCACTTGTCTGTCTGTCTATCGCTTGTCAATTCACCTGGCGGTGGCGCATCAAGTTGGTCGCTTCGGCGTGACTGCATGAGCTTCTGAGCAGCGGCGTGTTCCTCCTTGTGTTGCTGCTGTCGTCGAACTACGACATTCAAACATACACCCATTGCCTTGCGCGTCAGTCAGTGCAGTGCTTTCACTCACTGATGAGATTCCGCTCGTCCTCTAGCTTCCTCAAGAAGATCTCCCATTCTGACGGACACAAAAGACATACACACACACACACGAATTGAGTGTCAGACCCGAGGGAGTGACTAACTGACTGACCTTCCTGGCTGGCAGGCCTGGCGTGCCTCCTGAAGTAGCTGAAGAAGGCATCGTCATTGCCTTCAGCAAGCCGACGGACCAACGCCGCATAGTAGTCCTGACGGGTGGAACACACAACGCCGCACGGTGACCGCACACCATGCCCGTCAGAACGAGTGTTTGTTCCGTGTGAGAGCTTCCTCACCATTGCGGTTCCTTTCACCGCTCTAGCGAAGAGGTAGTGGTGGTGCCCCAGGAGTTCGAGCTCAGGCACACCCCGCTGCCTCCCCAGGTCGAACATCTTCTTATCCACACGCCCAATATCCTCATTGGTCACAATGACGGCGTTTCCCATCGTGCATCCCTAAAGCGACGAAAAGGAAGGCTTTCGGGCCACACCAGACGTTCCGTGAAACCGCTCCCCAAAGAGATGATGGCGTACGAGCCTATCCCAAAGATCCTGCACAGAGCAGCAGCAAATCCAGCGAGGGGGAGCCTACAGCAAGGCATTTGTCTATGGATATGATGTGCACGCCCTTCTCCAACAGCGAAATCGAGTTGCTACTCTGTGATGAATCGAGCTTCTTCCGGACTGCCGCTACTCGTGCCTTTCCTTGAGCTCGCCCCTGAGGCTCTCGAAGATGGGAAACAACGTCGTTGTGACCAATGAGGATGTTTTGCGTATGGACAAGAAGATGTTCGAGCTGGTGAGGCAGCGGGGTGTGCCTAGGCTCGAACTCCTGGGGCACAACAACTACCTCTTCGACAGAAAGCTGGAAGGAACCGCAACGGTGAGGAAGCTCTTACACACACAAACACTCGTCCTGGCTACATGGCGTGGGCGTGCTGTGTTCCACCCGTCAGGACTACTATCAGGCGTTGGTCCGTCGGCTTGCTGAAGGCAATGACGATGCCTTCTTCAACTACTTTAGGAGGCACGCCAGGCCTGCCAGCCAGGAAGGTCAGTCAGTCAGTCAGTCACTCCCTCGTGTGGGAGACTCATTCGTGTGTGTGTATGTATGTATGTCTTTTGTGTCCGTCAGAATGGGAGATCTTCTTGCGGAAGCTAGAGGACCGGTTGGAATTCAACAGTGAGTGAAGTCACTGACTGACACGCAAGGCAATGGGTGTATGTTTGAATGTCCTAGGACAACAACGGCAGCAACTCCTCGAGGAACGGGACGCTGCTGAGAAGCTCACGCAGTCACGCCGAAGCGACCAAGTTGATACGCCACCGCCGTGGTTAACTGGGTGTGTGTATGTGGAGGAGCCCATGCAGACCCGCGCCATGCCTCCCTCACCTCCATCGAAGCCCTACAGGAGGAGGGGCGACATGAACGACGAGGGCTCCGATACAGTGCCACTCATTGACACTTATGGCCGTGCATCGTCTGTGCGCTATCATCGTCTTCTGATGCCGGGGGGGCAGTACACATACATATGATGATCGACGACTGAGAGGCAGTTGGCAACTGGTGTGTATCTTTTTTTTCTGTCCATGGCGGACACAAGCGAGTGACGGCTGTAGTTCTAGACAGATAGACATGCGTAGATGGCCGTGCGGCCGTGAGCGGAGACACTGTTGAGATGTGTGTGCCGTCAGAGAGGTTCTGTGGAGCAGAGAGATGGATGGCCGCTGGCTGAGCGAGCGACCGACCGACCGACCGACCGACCGACAGACGATGGATGGATGGATGGACACATTCATTCACTGGTGAGAAGCAACAAAGTGTCCATCGCTGACAATCGAGCTGTCCACCCGTCAACACATCCACATGTCCATCCCTTGTGTGCACGCCGTGTGCGCCTTCCCCTCATTTGCTGCACATGTGCAAGTCCGCCTGGTCCGCTGTGCGCACCCACACCCGGCAGGAGTCATTGGAATCAATCACATCAATCAAATTCCCCCCTCCTGAGTCAGTCAGTCTGCACAATAACAGCCACACCGTCTCATGAATGATCGTTGTCGACCGACCGTTGGGTTTGTGTGCTTCCAAAACGTACGAGCAAAGGAAAGGGGCAAAAAGAGAGACATGCCATCATGCCATCATGCCATCGATCATACACACACATTCAATTCGTCAGTCAGTCCCCCTCTCTCTCGTGCAGTGACTGCACCAACCACGCCACGTGCAGTGCACACCAATCACGCCACGCCCTGACATACAAAGAAGCGACCTCACGCCATGGCAGCACCATCGACAGACACCATCGACCTTTACAGACCCTCACCACTTTCCGCCCACACCACACCCACATCGATCGATATCCCCCAGACAGACTCACTCGCCCTTGACGCAAACAATATGGTCGACACGACACAGGCGCTTGTGTCTTGGTTGGTTGGTTGGTGGCTGTCTCCACCGATGGTCAGTCAGTCAGTCGAAGAGCAGGTCGCCCAGCATGTTTCCCACCATAAAGCCGCCCAGTGCGCCCAAGGCCATGTTGCCGACGCCGCCCATACCCCCCTGGCCGCCCATACCCATCAATGGGCGCTTGGGCTTCTTCCTCTTACGGGTCACCCTGCACACACACATGGGATGGACCGATGGGAGAATGGGTGTGGCTGTGGGTGTGTGGCCACTGGGTGTGTGTATCTGTGTGTGGTGTGTACCTGCCGATGTACTGGTTGGAGTTGGGCACCGACGACGTGAAGTCAAACGCACGCTGGAACTGGAAACGCTGCAGACAGACAGACAGACAGACAGACATTGCACAGCACACACGACATCCATTCGGTCCATTGCGCACACGTGAGGTGAGGGTGGGTGTACGCGACGCGCTGCCCTCACAGGCAGACAGACAGACAGAGAGAGATACCTGTGTGCTGGTGAGTTGTGGGCGTTGCTGGAAGCCCCGGTGCCGCAGGTTCGTGTGCAGCGCCTGCACAGACGCATATGGATGGATCCATATGCACATCTGGGTGCGGCATGTGTGTTGTGTGTGCCGTGTTACCTGCAGCAGCGAAGGGTAGGTGTGGCCGAAGGGGTTCTGTGTCAGGGCCGCGATGAACGCACTCGTCATGGCGCCACCTGCATGCAATCCACACAGACACAAGCACATGAGGCGTGTCTGTCTGTCTGTCTGTCTGTGGGATGAATGCCCTTACCAGCAGCATGGGGGGCAAACAGAGTCCCGCCCGCATCTGTGCGCACACCCACGCAACTGCATCCACGCCTGTCTGGATGTGTGTGAGGGAGATGTCCCTCCCTACCAGCACTGGTCTGGGCGTCCTCACACCCCGAGAACAGCTGCACGTCGCCCATGGTGTGTGAGGGATTGTCGTCCTCCACCCAGCCGCCACGGCGCGGCTCCCACGTGTACGGCAGATCCAAACCTGTCAATCACATCACACCACACACACAAACGGATGGATGGCGACTGACTCGGGAAAATGTCAGTCATTGCATTGTACTTACCGGTTCCCGAGTGGCAGCAGTCCATGACGGCCGTGAGGCGACACCCGCTCGGCAGCGGATGCACTATCAGATTATGCAGCTCATCTGCAGTGCACACAGACATCAAGAGAGAGAGGGGGAGCTGGGTGAGTTGGGCTGGGAGGATGTCCATTGACCGTCGACAATCTGCCCGGCCCGCTGGTAGTCCATTGGGAGGATGGTCTCATCTACACACACATTGACACCCACTGCTGCTTTGGCTTTGGCTTTGTGTGAGTGCTGGCGTTGGGTGCGCGTACCCATTCCGTCCTCCTCTCTGCCAGAGGGGTCCACCTGCTGCGCGCCATGACCTACACACACCATGCACACCACACAGGTGTCTGTGCGCCCAGCGTGTGTGTGTGCGTGTGGATGTGCACCAGAGAAGTGGAAGAACAGAGCGTCGCCCGGCTGTGCGTTGAGGGCCAGCCAGCGACACGCCGTCAGGATGTTGCTGCATCCATCCATCCATCCATCCACAGCCGTGTATGTGTGTGCTTGTGTGGCCATCTCATCTGGGTGTGTGTTGTGTGTGTTGTGTGTGTGTCTTGGTTTACGCGCGTGTGGGCAGGAATCTTCTGTCATTGGAATCGTCAGTCAGCACCACCTGCACACACACAGACACACACACACACACACACACATCCATGCCCACATTCGTGTGTGCACTGCCCTGTGTGCACATTGTGTCCACAGACAGTCCCTACCATAGTCTCGGGTGTGTCGGGGAACCCGTATATGCCCGTCAGCACGCGGCGCATGTTGCGGACGTCATTGATGCAACCCCTCAGCTCAGCTCTCGTGCCCGTGTAGTTGATGCCGATCAGCAGGGCCTTCTTGCGGCCCGTGGGCTGGGTGGGTGCGCCGCCGATCGACGACGCTTGCGTCACACCTGCAAACCAACAACACCCACAGGCAGATGAGATGTGTGTGTGAGGGGTGGCGTGTGTGTGTGTGTGTGGAGGGAGGGAGGTACCAGGGTGTGTGAAGGGGTGTGTCTGCTGCTGTGAGGTGCCCTGCTGCTGCACGCTGTACCAGCTCTGGTAGGGGTGGCTCTGGGTGCCCTGTGTGGGGTGGTAGGACTGCTGCTGGCTGTGGTGGGGAGACTGGTCTGCCGCCACGGTGATCTGCTGCTTGATCAACTCGTCCAAAGCCTTCTCTTTGTCGTTATCCTGTCAGACACACACACACACACAGAGAGAGAGAGAGATGCACGTGACAGGCAGAAGTGGCGGGTGAGTGCACCGACGACGTGCGTACCCATTTGACGAGTGCCTTGGCGATGTCTTCGTAGCTGCAGTGTGGCAGGATCTCTTTGATGTCCTTCAGATACCTGCACAGCCAGCCCATCTCAAAAGGAGAGGTTAGCTCAGAGATCTGCAACTGAAGACAAGCTCGCATGGCCATCGTACCTTGGGTTAGGCTCGACCTTCTTTGGCTGCTGCCCCCCACCACCACCTGAGAGAAAAACGAGGGACATGTGTGTGGGGACACAGGACGCATTGTGTGCTGTACGCACCGAGGAGCTCGTCGACAGCGGCGTCCTTGTTGCCGTTGTGCCGCTGCAGAGCCGACTCAACCTGCTGTCTGTTGACGTGTGGCAGGATGCTCATGATCTCCTGAACAGTGTTGCCGCGCCCACCGCCACCGCCACCACCACCTGCACACAAACACAGAGAGACAGAGAGACAGAGAGAGAGACAATAGCTGCGTCGATCCATCAGTCAATCCATCAGTCAATGGGCAGTGTGTGTGTTACGGTACCTCCTGCGTATGCAGGTGGGGGTGGACTTTGGCTGTACGCCGGCGGGGCGTTGGTGTACGACGGGGGCGGTCCCAGCTGCATGGCAGGCCATGGCATGTAGCCACCGACGCACACACACACGATGCGAGCGATGCACGTCTGTCTGTCTATCTGTCTGTCTGTGTGTGCGCACAAGGCGGTTGGGGTGGGTTATTCATTTACCTGTGGGTAGGCCCCTCCCCCAAGAGGGGGCTGCTGCTGCTGCTGTGCTGGGTAAGACGGCTGCTGCACACGCACACATACACACACACACACGCACACACATTTGGTGCTCGTCGGTCGGTCTTCAGGGTGCAGGAGTGAGTGCATACTTACTTGTGCAGGGTAAGAGGGGAACCCCCCACCGCCACCCATTTGCTGCATCGGCGGGCCGTTGATGGTGACGATCTGCTGCGCCTGATATGGCCTGCTGCCCCCCTGCTGCTGCTGGCCGCCATGGCCGGGGAACAGCTGAAACTTGAGGCCGATCTGACCTTTGCCTCCGTTCTGGAGGTCATACCAGCCTGGTTGTTTGCATCATATCATGGATGGGATGCGCGGACACACACAGACATAGACATACACACGGGGTGTGGTTGGGGATTGTCGTATGTGTGTGTGTAGATACCTTCCTTACCTTCCATCGGGGCCCCGCCGATTTGCATGTTGGGCGGCATTTGCAGCGCCACACTACCTGCAGTGCACACACACAGACGGACGGACGGACGGACATGCATTGCATTGCATTGCATTGCATTGCATTGCATGTCGACAGGTGGATGGATGGATGTGTGGACGTGTGGATGTACCCATGAAGTCATCCTTTGAGAAACGGTCCCAATCATACACCTATTTATTTGTGTGAGAATGGATGAGTGCATTGGTCGCATCACACGTGCCGTGCGTGAGTCACATTCGTGCCTCATCTCGTCCGCTTACTTCAAAAGTCAAAGGCGGGTTCTGTGCGGTCGGCTGCACACACACACACCAGGCCCAGTTGTGGTCGATGCATGAGCACTCTATCTGTCTCTCTCTCTCTGTCTCTGTGTGTGTGTGTGTGTGTGTGTGGGTGTGGGTGTGCGCTCGGCCAAACGAACAAACGTACCTCCCAGTTGAGCAGAAAGGATTCGTTCCATGAAGGGTTCAGGGACTTCTTGACCTGATGATGCATGATACGAGCACCACCAAGACCACACATCCGAAAAGGCGCACAACACGCAGAGGCACTGTGCGGCTTTTGCGGTGGCTTCTTGACCTGCACAGGACAGGGGTCACACACCCACCACTCAATCGATCAATGACATACACGAGTGTCTGTCTCTGTCTGTCTGTCTGTCCTTCGCACCCACCTTATCGGTCTTGTATTCCTGTCCGGACCATTTCAGCTTGACATAGGGGTCCGACGTGCCACCTGACGCACATAAGACCACACACTTGTGTCATGCCATTCGGTGGCGTGGCTTTTCAGTGTCTGGAGTGGAGTGCCCCACTCACTCAGGTCTTTGGCAGCCAGGTTGCGGCCGCCGATGATCGTCACCTACACACAGCACACACGCACACGCAGACACAGACACAGACACAGACACAGAGCAGCCAGACCAGCAAGCAACACCACAGTGAGAACAGTCATGACAGCCCAGCAACCCCTGTTTTCGGCGGATGCACAGCCACAAGTGTCCCACACACGTACCTGCAGCCGTGCCGGCATCTTCCTCAATCACTCGACTCTTTCGCAAGACAGTCACTGCTCACAGACGACTGAAATACGAGAGAAACAGTCGCCAAGGACAAGCACAAAGGACACTGTGAGAATCACGCTGACCAGACGACTGTGTAGGGACCTTGCCCACCTTCACAATCACGTCAGACCTTCGCCACTGCGAGCTTTTGCGAGCTTGTCAAGCTTCGTTTCGCATTCCGGCAGGCGCAGGCAGACTGTGTTTGTGTGTGCTGTACGGCGGGCCGCGTGTGCAAACCTGAAGATGGTCATGATGGTGATGAGATCTGTGCTGTGTGATGTGTTGCTGTTGGCCGCCGCGCTGGCATGCTGCTGCTGCTTGGCCTTCCAGCCACCATCCACAGGCGTGCACAAACACGGTAAGCCCTCCTTGCGCACACAGGCCAGGTACACTGAAGGAGTGTCGATGTGTGTCTGTTTGTGTGTGAGTGCAGGTCTGTTGCGGCCCTCATCATCGGCCTCGTCATCAGCGGCCGGCAGCCGCCGCAGGCAGACGGGCGGCTTGCGAATGGCCATCAGTCGGCCTGACCCAGGTAGGTATGTTGACTGATGCGTGTCGTGTGTTGGGTGTTGCGTGCGGTCTGCCGGTGGGTGCATCTGCTGGTCATGTATACTGGCCGGTCTGTCTGTGTGGCTGGGTGCCATGGTCTGTGTGATAGAGCGTGACAAGGGGGTGGTGCACGTGTGTCGGTCGCCTCACCCCAGCGATGACCGGGTGTGCACGTGTGTCTACGCATATGGTCGGTGCGGCCAGCCAGGCAGGCAGTCAGTCAGTCCTACCCGGGTGGTCCCTCCCTGATATTCATTCGCTGTGCTGTTCCGCTCTGCCCTGTTCTTCTGGTCTGTCTGGTCTCTTTGGAAGGCGTCTGCCTGTACCTCTACACTGTCATTGCCGTGCAAGCGCGCGTCAAGCACGCAGGCAACACACTCACAGACAGTTTTGTGCAGTTTTGCTGCTCATGTGTCTGTCGTATGTCTGTGCTTGCACACGTAGTATTCATGGGTGCGGGCGGTGCATTCATTGTGCGTCGGTGTGTGTGTCATCCAATCCCCCTTTTGCCTCTCTCTCTGTGTGGGTGTGTGGTGTCTGTCTGTTTGTGTTGCAGGAAAGATCATGACTTTGACGCGTTACATGTTGGAGCAGACGCGCCTATATCCCGAGTACCAGGACTTCGAGTCGCTCATGGGTTCCATCCAGCTCGCCTGCAAGTCCATTGCCATGCTCGTCGGCAGGTACGCACACACACACACACACACACAGAGGGAGAGGGAGAGGGAGGGTTGGAGAGAGAGAGAGAAACACACTCGCCCGAGTGATGTGCGTGTCCCTCCCTCCTTCTATGTGTGTTGGTCTGGTCAGTGCGGGAATTACTGGTCTAGTAGGTAGGTAACTTAAGTAGTGGGGGGGAATCTAATGCTTTCTTTGCCGCCATCCCATCCCATCCACACATGCGACCACTCGCATTCATGTTGGTTGCCTTGCGTTGCGTTGTGTATACTTCCTATAGGTGCTGCTGGGGCGGTGAACGTGCAGGGTGAGGACCAGAAGAAGCTCGACGTCCTCTCAAATGACATACTCAAAGGCAAGGCACGCCACGGCACGGCACCCATAATGCCAGAAAGGCCGATGGACGGACGCATAGGGGTTTGATTGATGGGCTGGGCGTGGCATTGTGTGGCGGTGATGGTGCAGGAGCCCTGCAGTACACCGGTCGCTGCGGCGTGGTTGCTTCTGAGGTAACCTAAACAAACGATGGACCATCACACATGGGGGGACCACTCTGTCTGTCTGTCTGTCTGTGTGTCTGTGTGTCTGTCTGTGTGTGTGTGTGTGTGTGTGTGTGTCTGTGTGTCTTTGATAGGAGGAGCCTCACCCCGTGCTGGTCGAGGAGGCATACATGAGCAAATTCGTCACCGTAGGAAAGAAGAAGGCATATACCTCAAAAGCATTGATTGACACATCTCTCTCCCTGTGGTCATGTGTATGTCTGTCTGCGTGAAGGTGTTCGACCCGCTGGACGGCAGCAGCAATGTGGACGCAGGCATTGCCACAGGCACCATCTTCGGGGTCTTCAAAGAACAAGAAGAGTGCATGCTCCCCGAACAGCTCGACGGAGACCTCATGGCGGTACGCAATACAATGCAATCCACACACGCACACAGCTGCACTGACCGACTCGACCTGCCTCGTCCTCCCTCTCCCTCCCTGTGTGTCGATTGATACGATTGATACATCAGAATCAGTGTCTGGGCAACACTCTGCAGCCTGGTGACAATTTGGTTGCTGCGGGGTACTGCATGTACAGCTCCTCAGTGCACATGGTCATCACATTCGGCCATGGCGTCCAGGGATTCACACTGGACCCTGAGATCGGTGAGTAGGGACGCACGGACGCACGCAGACACACACAGGCGAAGTGGTGCACGTCTGTGTGTGTGTGTCTGTGTGTGTCTCTCTCTCTCTCTCTCTGTGTGTGTGTGTGTGTGTGTGTAGGTGAGTTTGTGCTGACTCACCCAAACATGACGCTTCCCAGGAGAGGCAAGGTGAGTAAGGTACCTACACCCACACCCACACCACCACCAATCGGTCGGTGTCTGTCTGTCTGTGTGTCTGTCTGTCTGTCTGTCTGTCTGCCCTCACTGCAGATCTACTCGATGAATGAAGGCAATTCGCCCGACTGGCCCGAGGGGCTGCGGCAGTATGTCGACGACGTCAAGCAAGGTCAGTGAGTGGGCCATCCCCCAACCTGGTACAGGACACACCGACCTCTCTGTGGCTCCCACTGGTCAGGCAAAGGCGCCGCCGGGCACAAGTACTCTGCTCGGTGAGGGAGGGACGGAGGGAGGGACGGGGAGACACTCTACCCCACTCAGCCGTCCATCTCTGTCTGTCTGCCTGTCGTCTCTTCTGCAGGTACATCGGCTCGATGGTCGGCGATGTGCACAGAACCCTCATGTGAGCCGCAGGGGAGGGCAGGGCAGGGGATGATGGTCTGGTCTGCGGGAACGTCATGAGTATGTTATGTCCCTTCTTCTGTGCAGGTACGGCGGCGTCTTCGGCTACCCAGCAGACAAGAAGAATAAGGTAAGGTCGCTGCTATGCAACGCAACGCACACGTGCGCTCAATCAATGTGTGTGCAGAATGGGAAGCTGCGTTTGCTGTACGAGGCCGCCCCGATGAGCTTCATCGTTGAACAGGCGGGCGGCAAGGCCTCCACGGGATATGAGCGAATTATGGACCTGCACCCCAGTAACCCCCCCCCCCCCCCCCCCCCCC
>CDMY01000266.1:108027-141167 GCA_001179505.1 Vitrella brassicaformis | reverse complement strand
GGGGGGGGGAAGAACAGATGACCAACGAGGGATGCGATGCCATGCGATGAGATGCATGTGGTCTGTGTGCCTGCCTGCCTGCCTGCCTGCCTCTCTGGCTGACTCGACTCACTTGATCTCGTTGTAAGTGTGGAGGTCGTATGCGTTGTGGTCGGCCTCCACAACGGCAATCTTATGCGGCTGCATCTCCATCGACATCTGGCCAACCTGCATGCCCTCACCTGCACACACCACACACACACAAACAGGACCTCCGATGGCCTGGCCCCACCCACACGCACACACAGACACAGACACAGAGAGGAGCGCACCTGTGAGGTCGACGTAGGGCTGTGTGGGTGGTGGGAGGGCGACGAGGCGGCGGGGCGTGTAATTGAGGGGAATCGACACCTGGTCGAACGTCTGCACCCACACACACACACAGCACAACCAGATAGCTATGGCGCGTGGGTGGGTGGGATGGCGGCTGCTGGTGAGGTGATGGCACACCTCTCCCAGCCTCTCGATCTGGAATATCCTCAGCGTGTTCTCGGCGATGGCCACCAAACCATCAGGCACCTAACACACACACACACACGCACACGAGAGACACCTGTGTATGCCTGTGTCGGTCGACCCACCCACTCAAGAGCCAGTTGACCTGTTCCGAGCAGAAGGGTGCGGCGGCATCGAGCGTGTCGCACGAGAGTGGCACCATGACGGCCTTGCCCAGGTACTGGTGGCACAGCCATGGGCGCGTCGACAAGGCCTGATGGATGGACAGCCACAAAGAGGGAGAGAGAGAGAACAGCGGAGCATCCATCCATCCATCCACCGTGTTGGCGCATCTGTCTGTCACACACACAAGCTGACTGACTGACTGACCAACAAGCCCGGTCCTCTCTGCACAGTCGTTTGGTGCAGCCGCACGGCACGTTCCCCCAGAAACCTTCACAAATCAAATCAACACACAGAGAGAGAGACAGGGACCAAGGACATGACATACACACCACACACTGTCTGTCTGTCTCTGTGTGGGCGAGAGGTGGGTGGCTGGGGTACCTACCTGATTCTCTGGTCGCTGAGCGTGCCCACTCTGGCGTCGACAACTGCCCGCACCGTCACCCCAGTGTTGCACCCGATGTGCAGATACAACACGTCAGCCGTGCTCGCATCCTGCACACATACGCTCATCCCGTCACCCATTACATTACCACCACAACGCTATGCTCACCTCACAGACAGACACACGGAAAGGCCAATGTGTGTGTGTGTGTACCTGTGATTGGAAGTGCAGGAAGGCGACTGATTCCGGTATGGATGGGGCGCCGAGTGCCTGTGCGGAGATCTGCTTGAGGAACCGGTCCTCCTCCAGCGAGAAGATGCGCACTGTGCGGTCGTCAAGACCGACAGCCTGCAACCACACCACACTCACACTCACACACAATGCACCCCTCCCTCCCTCCGTCCCTCCCTCCCTCTTTACCATGAAGGACGCCTTGACGCGTCCCTCCGGCACCGGGGCAATAGCGATGCAGGTGATCTTCTGCCCCACCTCCACCGAGCGCTTCTCCTGCATGGCCCCCTGGCCCCCAGTGCCCGTCAGCTCCAGCACCTGGATCTTGTTGTTGGCCGTCGCCACGACACACTGGCTCTCGTTGGAGGCCCCCATCGTGAAGGACGACGTGGCGGGGGCGGCGAACTCCTGCCGAATGAGACCTCGGATGTAGACGACGCGCTGTGGGGTGATCTGCACACACACACATGAATAAGGGAGAGGGGAGGGACATGTGTGTGTGGGGGAGGGGGGGGGGAGGGGTAGCCACGTACCTGGATCTGTGTGTTGCCCTTCATGAGACCGATATGCAGCGTTTGGCTCTTGTAGTCGAGGAGGGTGTTTGTGTCTTCCTCGATGGTGTCGCTGATGCGCAGCACCAACGTCTCGTTGGAAAACGACACCACAATGAACCGATCCGTCTCATCCTCCTGGAAATGACCGAATGACCGACAGACAAGCGACAGTGGAACGGCTGTGTGCAGGGGCCGGCCTTTGTCTGTCCGTCTGTCCGTCCGTCTGTCTGTCTGTGGTACCCACCATGTTTTCCTTGAGTGTCCAGACGTTGTGCGGTTTGCCGGGCAGCTCGTTGTACGCCATCTGCTCTATCGTTAGGCCGTACCGCAGCCGCCGCAAAGTCGACCGCGGGCCCCGCCCACACAGCACATAGAGCTGGGGCGTGCCCTCGCCTATCGCGTCAACCACCTTATCACACACACACGCGCGCACACACACCTGAGAGTGTGTCGCGTCGCTCAGTGGCTAACGGACGGACCTTCATGTCGATGATCGGTGCGAGCGACTGCATCTCGTCGTAGAGGAGGAGATTGACGAACGCCCGCGGCTTGAAGACCACGACGGCCTCGTGCTGGTCGGGGTGGGAGGAGGTCGCCAGGGGGTCGTTGGGGTCCATGCCGATACCCACAAACTGATACAACGCACTGAATGAAGCACACACACACACATACGGCGTGTGTGCGTGTCGGTGGTGTGAGGTCCTGTCCCTACTGGTTGCCGAATTCGCTGGCCACGAAGAGGAAGCCCGTTTTGAGGACACAGAGTGCGTTGGCGACAGGGATGGAGTCGAAGTACTTGATCTGCATCTCACTCACGACGTCCTCGTCGTGGCTCAACGTCACCTGACACACACACAAAGGGAGAGAGAGATAAATGCGTGTGTGTGCGTATGTGTGTGTGTGTGTGTGTGTGTGTGCCTTGTAGAGGTCTCCGAATTCGGACTGGATGAAGAAGAAGAACTGGTCCTTGATCTTGTGGGTCGCGTGGCACACCACCATGATGCCTTACAGACACGACAGATAGCACACACAACACAAAGGCTCTAAAGCACATCCTACGTCTGCTGGCTGACCCCCCCCGCCCCACACACGCACCTTGAGCTGACTGCGCCGCCTCCAGTCGCCTGGGAATGGCACACTTGATGTCCTCGTGGTCTGATCGATTCGATCATCCACAGTGGACAGCGGATGGATAACAGCTACGTATGTTGCTCCCCCTCCCTGCCCCTGCCTCCGTCCCCCATTCGCTCACTCGGTTTCTTGTAGACGAGGTAGTTCTCGCAGCACACGAGCACGCCGCTGGGGCCATCATGGCCCCCAGGCACTGCACATGGACGGACAATCGCAGTCGCAGTGCATTTGGCGTGTGTTTGTGTGTGTGTCTATCTGGCTGACCCACCGACCCCCCCACTGACTCACCTGCGATGAGATGGTGTGCGGTGTAGTCGACGGGGTCAGCGTGTTTGCGCGTCACGTGATTGAGACCCAAATCCATCTCGTATGTCGTCAACGTCTTCTTGTACTCTGCACACACCAAACACCCACACACACATCTTTTCGTGTCCAGCCACCACACCATCCGCTTTTTTGACTCACTCGCGTCGACGCGCCTGTCGGAGTCGTCATAGGCGACCTCGAGTGCGGCGAACTGTGGGTTCTCGAAGCCGACGTCCACCCCACAGAGGCCGTGGCAGATGGTGTTGTTCTTGTGCGCCTCCAGAGGCGACGAGATCGTCAGACGCGCTGACTGGTCACGGTTGACCACATAGACGAACTTCTGCTTCTCGATCGCAGCAAGAGCGATGGCGCGGCCCTTTGGGTCGATGCCGAGGTACTGACCTGACGCACACGCACAGAGACAGAGAGAGAGAGGGAAAGGTGCATTGATTTGGTATGGTGGGTGGGTCGGTGGACGGATGGATGGCAGGGAGGCACCGCCCGCACCTGGTACGATTCTCCTGATGCCTGATTTGCCGTAGGTCTCCTGGTGCACCTTCTCGAAGCAGTTCTTCTGGGTATTGAACTCGAGGATGACAATGCGGCCGCTGTCACTCCCCACCACGATGTAGTCACGACTCGCACCCACGATGCGGAACGTTGACAGACACCGAATCAGACCTGACACACACACACACACACACAACGATGCGATGCTGACCTGACCTCGCTCTCTCCCCTCCCTGCCTGTGTCATCCACTGCCTCACTCACCGAACACTTCAGTCGAGAAGACGACCTGCACCTTGCCAGCGTCATCCGGCCTCAGTAGTTCCAGCACCTTGCCGCGTGACACCACGATCTCCTGTGCCTTGGGCGCCGAGAAGTTGCCGAAGATGGCATGCGTCACGGCCGTCGCCCGCTGGATCGTCAGCGAGTACAGGAACGGCATGGCGGACGGCAGGGAGGGCAGGGAGGGCCTGTAGATGAGTCAGGGGAGGAGATATCTGTGGCGGCCTGCCAGACGAAAGATCAATGGTCCTGGTTGACACAGGGAAGGCAGATCCCGGGAGGTGCCGACCTAGCAAGCTCACCACACGCTCACAGGGCTTCTCATCTGCCCTGCTTGCGAGGGGAAGCCCTTTGGCGAGCTTTTGTCTCCGTTTCACATTATTTCCTAAGGCACAGCCGTTGCGTACGACGTGAGAAAGGTGTTCTGACATGCAGGCTGCGTGGGACCGCGCCCATCGCACCAATGCTGCCCGCCGAGGTTCTCGCCCACCGATATCTTGTCGCCTGACAGATTGACGCAGAGGGCCGCGGCCCACCTGTCAGATCTTCAGCTTCCCTCACGAGAACCGAACCGCCTCTCTGCGTGCCAAGGGTCCACTCAGAGGCTGAGTAATGGCAACATCGCCATCGGCTGGGGTGCTCAGTGTCATCCTGGTCGCCAGCTGCCTGGCGACTTGTTTCGGCCAGATCGGGACTCCCGAGGTCGTGAACCGCCCGCCAGCTCACCTCGAAGACCTCAGGGATGCTTCACGTCCACAACTGGAGGAGCTATTTGCCAGTGGAGCTGCGGGCGGCTCAATCCGTAAGAAGTGATGGATTTGATGCAGGGAACGCTCCGCTTTCATTGTCGACAGAGACTGACTCGCTGGCTTTCCTGTGCAGGCATCCCGTCGACAGAGCAACCAGGGGAGCTGCTCAAGGGAGCCGGCCTGCCCACGCTGGTCGTCTGCGGACCGGCCTGCCCAATCCCCACCCAGGTCGCTCGAATCGTGTGGGGCGGCAAGGTCTTCTACTCGGACCCTGAGACGAAGCGGACGACGCTCGAGAGCATCCTGTTGTTGGTCGGTACGGCGATCCAGGCAGAAGTGTACAACACCAACGAGACGGTGACAGCCCTCAGAGGCGATGGGAAGCCCTCTGTGGTGCTGGACTACTCGATCAGCGGCCTCCCTGTCATCAGCAAGGTCATTGACGAGATCAGGATGATCAACCCCATCACGCAGCTGTGGCTCGGTCAGAATCAGACAGCAGAAACTCAGACACCAATGCGACCAACGTGCTCGGCTGGATCTGTGTCTGCAGGGGAGAGCTACTTGGTGCTGGGCGCGACGAAGATCCTACTGGCCTACTTTGCCTTGGAGTTCCCCACGCTCGTCGAGGAGAAGTTCGACCACATTGTCATCGGCGGGGGCGCGTCAGGGACGGGCCTGGCCTTCTCGCTGGCCGAGAACGGCCACAAGGTGTGCCTTTACGAGCGCGGCGACCTGAGGAGCAAGCCGAAGAACTTTGAGGGCCAAACAATCGAGGGTTTCGGGTTGGGGCTGTACAACCCACATATGTCCCAGGTAGGTCGGTTGATATATCGAGGGAGGCACGGGTGAGGGTGAGTGAGACCTGGATGGTCGTTGCCTCACGTGCTGGACATGTCTGCTGGACATGACGCCAGGTCGTCAAGACGAAGGAGAAGATTCGCACACATGTTGCCAATGTCCTCTCGGGCGGGACCGCTCTCAGGTCGTCACACTCATGACGCGTGAGCACATTTGCGCACCTGCAAGTGTGTGTGTGTGGGTGTGTGTGGGTGTGGTCGATTCGCCGTCAGTGCCGGCATCCAAATCGAAGAAAGGGATGAGTATTTCCGCTTTCTAGAGAGGGAGTACGGGGTCCATTTCGACGAGGAGCTCATCAACAAGGTCAGCGACGCGCCAAGACATCTCTGTCACTCTCTATATGTGTGTGTGTGTCGCTACCAGGCCTTCAACTGGGTCAAGGAGCGCACCAACGACCCAATGGGCCAGGACGCGATGTACAGCGACGCCTTCAGACAAGCCCTCACCATGGTCGGCTTCGCACCCGACCTGGGCACGCAGCGGAAGGCTGAGATGGGCAGCATCAACCCGTTCTCCCTATTCAAATACGACGGAGACAAGCTGTCGCCAGACAGGGAGCGCCGCGCGAGTGACGTGCTGCTGAAGGGCGACCTCAGTGCCAATGGCGGGGCGCTGACAGTGAGGTACCGGCAAACCGTGCTCAAGATCGAGTTCGAGGAGACTGCCGATGGCGTCCCCAAGGCGGCCTGCGTCGTCTTCGGCGACTCGCCTGACGAGCTCATGCCGGTGGACTCCATCGCCAACGAGCGAGGCACGGAGAGGGAGCCGCGAGATACAGAGAGGGTGATGAACTCGTTCAAGAAGCTGTGTGTGAACCCTGGCGGCGAGATCTGGCTATCGGCAGGGAGCATCTACACTCCGGTGCTGCTGATGAAGTCGGGCGTTGGGCCGAAGGCCGTTGTGGACAAGGTCGTGGCCAAGAATGGAGGGAAGGCGGTCAAGTACATCGAGGAGCTCGGCAAGAACATCCACGATCGAAACTTTGTCCCGTTAGTCGTCTTCTTTGACAAGGACTTGCCTGAGCCTGGGCTGCCCGCCACATACGCGTCGTATTCCGGCCTCCAAAGGGTGGGGGACAACTGCCAAGCCGACCAAGGCGAAATGCTCGAGTGAGCGAGAGAGGGGTCGATGCGACGCATTGTGGCTCTGTCTGTCTGTCTGTGTGTGTGTGCAGCCTGAGTGCTGTGAGCAAGGATTCCTGCACCTACATCAACCAGGAAGAGGTGAGACACATCCATTTGTGTGCATGCCATCCATCCATCCATCCATGTCTTCCCACTGTGTCCAAAGGTCAAAGGCGCCGACAGCCTGTGGGGCTTATTGTGGTCAACCAGGCTGTTCTTCCCCCCAGAATTCAGGAGCCTCCCGTACGGCCACACACACACACACACACACACACACAGAGGAGAGAGCCCTTCCCGACACATAACATTCTCGCTGTGTTTCTGCTATACAGGGAGGTGGATTTCCTGGTCGAGGTCATGATTTCGTGCAACAATGATTCCAGCCTCCTGTGCGCACCATTATCCCCTCTAATCGAGTGCATCAAGTGGGCACCCATGCCGACCACACACACACACACACACACGCACCCTCAGAGCGATCGATCAAGCCAGTATGTGTGTGGTGGCGCAGGAAGGGAGCGGGCTTCTTCGCTTTCGTGCCAGTCGTCCAATCTCGCGGTGAAGTCACTGTCAACGAAGACGGTGCGCATCTCCTTCCATCCCACAGGCAGACAGAGTGTGACCCCGTCCCTCTCTGTACTGTCTGTCTGCCTGCAGGCGGCCCGATAGTGTCAGGCGGCTACTACACCGACCACGGTGGCCACGACCTCTACACGGCCGTCGAAGCACTGAAGCGCTCCCTGCGCATCGTCGGCAGCGGCATGTTCGACGACATGATGCAAAAGAGATCGCCCTTGTCGTGCCCAGCACAGGTGCTCAACGGCCTGCTGGACCTCTTTCTCATCGCGGCCAGGCGGCTGCCGCTTCCCTCCACCTATGCCTTAACGCCACAGAGCCCACAGGAGCCCTTCTATCAGTTCGTCCAATCCACACGCGACAAGGTGCTCAACAGCAGCAGCAGCAGCAGCAGTACGAGCAGCAGCGCAGCCGAAGCTGAGTGGCAGGGAGAGGGGTCGCCTGTGTTCCAGTGGCTACGGGAGAAGGCCCAGCTGGCGAGCGAGCTGCCGCCACTTCCGGCTCGTGTGCGTGATCTGGCGTGTCAGCATCATATTCCGTTGGCCGGCCCATGGTGCAATGGCGACGCACAGCCGAAGGACAAGGCGCAGATGGAGCACGCCAAGCAGTTTGCCATCTTTCCTCCGCTGCCAGTCGGTACGTATGGGGCACTGAGTGCACTGGCGGAATGTGAGTGCTGTGCAGCACTCTTGGTGTGGGTCTCTGTGCCTGTCTGTCTGTCCGCCTGTGTGCGTGCAGACTTGTTTGACGACAAGGCCTTGGCGACGTTCGCGAAGGCCCATGGGACCTCCATATGGCACTGGACAGGGTCAGTGAGTGAGTCGGCCACTCAGAGCAGACAAGCCACACGCACACAGACACACACACAGAGGCGTGAATGTGTCTATGGAGGATGGATGGATGGATGGATGGTTGGATGCAGGTCAGCGCCAATGGGCACGGTGGTCGACAGCCAATTCAGGGTCAAGGGCATCGACGGCCTCAATATATGTGATGCATCCGTATTCCCACAGGTACGTACGTACGTACGCCTGTGTGCGGCTCTGGCCGTACGTACCTGACCTGCACATGGGGCTCTCGGATGGTGTGTGTGTGTGTGTGTGTCAGATGTCTCGGATGAATGTGCAGGCGGACTACATGATGGCGGGCCGATACGCCGCCATGATGAGGCAGCAGGAGGGCGGGGATGCCGAACACCCCGACTGACCGACTGACTGTCTGGCAAAATCGCTGCTCGAACGGCCAGCTTGTCTGTCTGTCTGTCTGTGCTGGCCGGTGGGAGACCGGCTGGCTATCACTCGATCGATGGTCGTGGGGAGAAGACCATATAGTCATTGAATTAGCAGTGACCGAGGCGAAGGAGACACGGCAACGCGAGAGTGTGCGCTCGTCTGTCTGTCTGTCTGTCTGTGTGTCGTTTTGGTCTTCAGGCAGACCTGACCACCGACCAACCAGGTGTGTGCGTATTCTTGGGTGTGTGTGTGTGTGTATAACGCTCGTAGTGATGATGATGATAATGATGATGTAATTCCTCTGGCGATCTCTCTATCTCTCTCTCTAAGATGTGTCGACGTCGTGCGTGCCGTGCCCTAGCACATGATGTGTCTCTGTCCTGCATGTCTTTTATCGGTGTCTGTGCGCTATTGCTGCCATCGTACCATCCATCTACGACGTGGCTGTCTGCTACTGATATGTTGAGCATATTTTTGTCGCTGAGCAAAGAACAGCTAGCTACACAGCTACTGCATGATGGTAGGTCGGAAGGCACTCTAGTCATGCGTGTTTGGGTGTTGTGTCTGCTCTGCTGCCTGCCTGCCTGCCTGCCTGCCTGCCGATGGAGGTGTGTGTGTGCGTGTATGGCCGCGTTAGGAGGATTTCTGTCTGCCATCCATCCAGGTGGATTTCTCATCTCATTTTTTGTCAGATTTATTTGATGACGATGAGACATCTCGGCCGTACTCAGTAGGCAGGCGTTGCTGTGCCTTGTGCTAACAGCTAGGGGTGTGTGTGTGTGTGTGTGTGCCACCTCAAGCACTGCGTCCATCGTGTACAGCTAGGTTACAGTGTGTTTCCGAAAGGCATGCTCTGCTCGATTTGCCTACAGACACACCCATCCATCGTCCATCCATGCGTTTGCTGAACCGTGATAGTGACCAGTCGTTTCGGCCTCCGTCTCATCCTGCACATATAGACACAGCAAGCACGATAAACAGGCCTGGTTTCCCTCTAAAAAACCTCAGCACGCCTTGTCCGTCCGTCCGTCCGTCGCATTCTCCCTCCCTCCCACCCTCCCTCCACCCATCCCAAACACCACCACTGTCTCCTTCGTCACATGTGCATCTATCTGCAGAGTGCGTGTGCGACCCATCTCAGCCATGGATGCCATGAAATGCTAAGCAGACGGTCGGTCACTCATGAGGTTGTCTTGATGTGGTCCACGTTGCTGGCGTGGATCGAGACCCCTCTGCACGCCGGGCACTTGAGGGGCTCCGCTGGGGTCTGCTGTCGCTGCATGTCGGCCCAGCACGGGTCACAGATGCACCTCTGCAGGCACGGGAAGAAGACGACTGTCGGCAGCCGCTCCAAGCAGATGACGCAGGTGCCCTGGCGCTGCTCTGCCTCGCCCAGCAGCTGGCTCAGTCGCTGCTGGGTGGCGCGGATCTCGAGCTTGAAGGCCTCGATGCCGCTGGCGTTGCCCTGCAGCGCCAACAAACGGTCCACATTTGGCCCTCGGTGTGGGCCTTGCTGTCTGAGTTGGTCGAGCTCCACGCGCATGGCTATGAAGGCCTGGGCTGCGTCAGCGAGGGGCGGGTTCAGCTGCGATATGTGTTGCTCCATCCTACACACACACACACACACACACGCGCACGCACACACTACCATAGGCGCCAAATCGTGTGGTTGTTCGGCATTGCTGACTCTTTTATCTCGTTCAAGAGTTTGCTGGCGGCCGCCTGGAGCTGCTGGTCCTGATCGGGGAACGACGAGCCGGCAATCGAGGGAGAGGATGAAGGAGGGCATCTGACAGACAGACAGACCGACGCACACGACGGGTGCGGCAGAGAGGTGGTTTGGCTCGCTTGTCTAGCTTTGCTCATCCCCTGGCTGTGTCTACAGCAGCATCATAAAGCTTGTCGAGGCGCTCGCTCTCCTGCTTGATGCGCATCATGAAGTCTTGCACCTCTGCCGATGTCTTCATCTCCAGCAGTGCGGTACGCGTCAGCCTGATATGTAAGAAGCGACAGAGACAGGACGACAGAAAAGAATGGCTGCCTATGGGTCTATCGTATGCGCCTGTGTCACCTGGTCTTGGCGCTGACAGTCGAGCACAGGGTCTGGTAGTCCCTGAAGGAACGAGCAGACAAGGAAGGTGCGCATGGATCACCGGGCATGCACCTGTGTTCCGTACTGTAGGATGCTCTGCAGAGCCTCTCGCGCGACGGACATAACGTCGTCGTCCATTACGTCCAGCAGCCCACAGAACGGGTTCACACACCCACACTGCACTACATGCTGCACCTGCACACACGACACATCCATCGCTTTCATAGGCATCTGTGCCATCCATTTCCCTCCCGCTCATTCCGCGTTCCATCCCTCTGTCTGGTTCACTACCTGGTCGGGTGTGCCTCCCGCAAGGAAGTTAGCTATGGCCCGGGCGGCATGCTCTTTGATCCTCATCTCATCATCGCTGGCCAGCACGGCGACCATTGGGGGGATCAGGCCGGCGTCGATCAGCCCTTGCATCTGGGGGACCGTACCTAACGAGAGAGAAGAATAGCACGACAGTGAATGAATGAGTGGAGGGAAGGGTTCTGTGCACACGATTTACCTGCAGCGATATTGGACACGGTGAAGCACGCCTCCTTGAGGATGCCCTTCTTGGGCGACAAGACCAGAGGAAGGCTCGCCAGCACACCGCACCCAAGCATGGCATCCGTTCGACGATCATCCCCTGAAAAAATCACGCACATATAGTCCGTCGTCGTGCCACCCTATTCCTCCTCCCCCTCACCCCCTGCTATGTTGCCGATTGCCTCGAGGGCCTTGGTGACCACATCATCGCTATCGTGCTGCAACAAATCCACCAGCCGGCTGCACAGCCCGTCCGCGTGGATGAGGGCCTCCACGCTCTCATGGCCTCCCTCGCTGAGGCACGACAGCGCATAGCACGCGCTAGTCAACACCCTTTCGCTGTCGTGGTCCTTGATGAGGTTGGCGAGGGTGGGAAGAGCGGCCGACACCTTGTCGAACTCCGGGAGAGGCCTAGTGCCGCACAGGTGCTCCAACAGGAAGGTGCCGTTGTCGAGGATGAACATCTTCTCCTGGCTCTCATCAAGCAGCTGCAGCAGCGGCAGCAGACCCCCCGCCTCGAGAACCATATCGCGAAAGGCGGCAGACTCTCCTGCATGTTGCCCAGCGCCCACGTGGCCTGGTCGGCGACTTGGTCGTCGGGCGACGAAACTAAATGGACGAGGGCGGGGACGGCTCCTGCATCCACAACGGCCGCGGTCTGCTCGGACGTGCCGCTTGCTATGTTAGTCAGGCTCCATACCGCCTCGTGCTGTATGCGCGGCCGCGTATGCTCCTTCAGCAGCTCGACTAATGGGGGCACCATTCCGGCGTCGACGACGGCCTGGGTGACGGACGGCAGCTCGATGGACAGCAGCTCCCGGATCTGACGTGCTGCATTGGAACGCTTGGTCACATCGGCGCTCTTTAAAATCTTTCCCAGGTGGCACAGGCATCGGACCGAGCGGCGCACCGGCCTCGCGGGACGGTCGATGGAGTCGTGGTGTATGGATCCGTCCATGGAGCGGGGAGGACCAGCCTACCAGGCCCCACGGCGGGCCCCACACTGCCAGCTCGCGGGCCCCTCCCTTCTCCCCGCCCCCTGGGGCTAGCGCCCTTCCCCTCAACGGCTTCCTCACCGCCCTTCCTCATGCTTGGGGTCATAGCCGCGCTGGCGGCTGCCATCGGCACTGCAGGTGTGTGCTGGGAGCGAAATCCATGGCGAATACGTGTCTGCTGGACGGTGATGGCATCCTTGGTTGCAGGCAATCCCGTCGTCGCCAAGTACAACACCGTATACGGTAAGTGTCCACGGCGGTCTGTTCACTTACGTGTGAATTCTTTGCCAATTTGTTGGCTCCATTTGCAGAGTCCCCCTCCAGCGGTCCTTGTATCTGCGACGGCGACTGCCCACCCAGTGGCTATCACTTCACCTACTCAAGCGACATCTTTCTCAACCAATCCATCCCCCTCAATGACCTCGCTGCGCGGCGACAGGAGTGCGCCAGGCTGTGCCTGGCACACCCGATCTGCTCCATGTACGAGGTTGCCCTGGGGCTGGAGAGGCGCTGCGAGGTGCACTACGGCCCGAAAAGCCTGCCGCGGGCCGCCAACAGCAGCTCGGGGGAAGCGGAGTGCATCCTGCGGAAAGACAGTCAGATGGATGGAGGTCAGCGAAATGACAAAACCCTATTCTGGAGTCCCCATTGTTTGTTTTGTGTGCACACTGACAGGCCCCAGCAAGCCCGGTGCGTGCCGCTGCAGCACTTGCGGCGAGGGGCAGCAATCAGGTGCGTACAAGCTTATGCCCATCAGCCCTCCGAGCGACATTGCGGACCTCAGCAATCTATACCGCCGGCGTGACTGCTCCATCCACTGCTTCCACGACCGGCAGTGCACGGGCATTGAGATCACTCTGCACCCCGCCGAACCAGGATGCAAAATCTTCTACTCGCTTATGGATTCTTATGACGAGGCCGCAACGGACAGGGAGTGCTTTCCCAAGACTGGTCTTCCCGTACCGACCATTGTCAATTCTCCCGAGCTGTATCAGGACGTACCCGTTGTGGCGACAATCGACTTTGGCGAGTCTGTGGTGCCTGGCCCGGCGGTCGATGGGCGAGAGCTCGACTTCACCGATATGTGGGCTCAGAACGGGACGGTCCTTGATGTCAGGCTGGTGGATGGAAGCGATTCGGCATACAATGTCAGCATTGTGCCTCCAAATGCGTCACTGAGCCTCGATAACAAGACATATATCACGCTGACGGTTCCGGAAGGTGTGATGCAAGACGTGCTGGGGCAGCCCAACCCTGTCATGAACTTCACTCTTCCATTCTACGGTGAGCAGCAGATATTCACTCCTCACCTCTTCGTGTCGACGTCCTTTGTCGTTTGTGTGCGTGTGCAGTACATCCCATCCTTGTCAATCTGACATCCTCCAAGCGGAGCTGGCACTCCCCGCCAGTCGAGGTGGAGATCACTTTCGACACCCCGGTAGTCTTCAACAGGGATCGACCCAAAGACGATATCTATATGCGGATGGTGCCGTACAATCGATCCCTCGCCAACACTGGAGTGACGCTCGAATCGTGGAGACAGACGAAGGTCTTTACTGACCCCGAGACAGGACCTGTGAGGAGGGTCACGATGGAGGTGATGCCGACAGCCAGTGCCCGTATTGCATTGGCCGTGCCCTACTACGCCGTCACTGATGCATCCGTACCCTATCGAGGCAACTACGTCGCCTCAATGACCCTTGATTACGGTAGGTGGGCACAAGCCACGCAATTATAGTCAACAAAACGTCGCCCGCGTCCGTTCAGGTCTGCCTGGTCCGTCTCTGGTCGACCCTTTTGAGCATTATCATGACGTGCCCATCGTGATAGAGATTGACTTTGGCGAGACAGTCAGGCCCGGGCCAGGGGCGACGGGCGGGGGTGGAGAGGTCACACCGAAAGACGTCAACATCACCAACGGCACGGTGACTGAGATCCGCCCGACCGGCCCGGCCACATATGAGGTGACAATCGTGCCGGACGAGCCCACTGGCGACGACAACACGACGACGGTGACCGTGACCCTGCCGTCTGGCATTGTGGAGGACGAGAGGGCCACACCAAACCCGGAAAGAGAATTCATCATCACATACGGTGAGCTAACCACTCAGCCATACATTTCAGAATAGGTGGCGGGCCGTGTCTGTGTGTCTTCAGTGCGGCCCCTGGGCGTCGTATTGTCGAGCTCCCAGACGCTATGGCGGTCGCTGCCCATCCAGCTGACGCTTACCTTCGACAAGCGAGTGACCGACTTCAGTGTCAGCGATCTCGTCTTCACTGTGGTGCCTCACGACAGCTCCCTCACCGGGTCTGTGGTGACATCCAACCTTAGGACAGAGCCGTCGAGTGGTGGCGCCATCAGCAAGGCCATGCTGGACCTCTCCCCGACTGTAGAGGGCAACATCTCTGTCAGCCTTCCCGCCCTCAGTGTCTTTGATAGCGCTGTGCCCTATCGAGGCAATGAAGCGGCCCACCTGCACCTCGAATACAGTGAGAATCGGTCGATGAAGAACGAGCGCACACAGCCCAGTCAGTGTATCTCCTTCGTGTCTCGCTTGTGTGCGCGCGCTGTGTGCAGAGAGTGACGCGCCGACAGCAGTGGTGTACATGGCCAGCGGCAGCAATCTCACCACAGCATCGCCATTCACTGTGGAAATAAGCTTCAGCAAAAGGGTGACCGTCACCAGCCTGGCCGCACTGGAGGTTGCCAATGGGGAGATTGTGAGCGCCGGGCTGAGAAGTGTTACTGACAATTCGTATGAGTTTGACGTGGCGCCGCTCCAGGAGACCATCACGATAGTTGCGAAGGAGGGGCTGGCGGTGGATGTGTACAATCAGCCAAACGAGGCCTCCCTCCCGCTCGTCGTCACATTCGGTCAAGCACACTCTCAGTGAAACCCAGTGATCTTTGTACTTGTGGGAATGTGTGCACTGCAGACTACCTTAAGGCGCCGCAAGCTATCGAGTGGATCACCAGGCCGACCCTGTCTGCGTCCAGCCCCTTCAACACGGCCACATTCGACATTTATATCACCTTCAGCAACCCCATCACGGCCACAGACTTCTCTGACCACTTTCTCATCGACAGCATGCCCACGACGGCGACCAGGCTTGACCGCAACAGCCCCACGTCATACACGGCTGCGCTGCGGGTGCCCGTTGACAAGACTGACGGTGGCACAGTGCAGGCGCAGCTGGATGCTGGGGCAGTCCAAGACACAGACGGGCTTACAAATCTCGCGTCAAACACCATCACGGTCCTCTACGGTGAGTGAGAGACGCACACGGATGGACGGATGCGGTCACCACGTCCTTTTGACAGATCCCATCCCGCCTGAGATCACTATGTATTCGTCCGCTGCCCCCCGCACACGAAACAGGGCCTTCAACATCGACATGGTCTTGTCAGAGCCAGTGCAGCCCTTTACAGAGGAAGTCTTCAGCCTCTCCAACGCCAGGATAGTGTCGATGAGCGACAATCCCTCCCAGGACAATGCCAAGATCCTGCAAGTGAAGGCCATCAGCGAGGGCATGGTGGAGGTCACGGTGCCGGTAGGCAGCATCACCGACATGGCCGGCAACAAGAACCACAGAATAGCGGCGTTTGAGATCCCATACGGTGGGGGAAGACCTGCAGGCAGGACAGACGAAAAAGGGAGCAGCATCTTGCGTGTGTCGTGTGTCTCTTGGTTGCTTGTGTTTGCAGACATCACGGCTCCCTCTGTAATGCTTGACTCGTCGACCATTGTGGTGACTGAGGAGACCATCACCGTCACCGTGACAGTGAGCGAGACGTCCGAGATCTTCTGCCAGCCGCTCACACCCAGCGACACAGCCACACATACTCCACAGGACTTCGATCTCGTCAACGAACCGCCCACCACCAGTGTCTCGCCAATGCAGCAGAGGGCCGCCGTGTCAGAGTTTGACCACTTCACCGCCGAGTTTGTCTTTACCGGGCTTCTGTCGAACACGATGTACACGATCTCGTGTATTGCGATTGACGAGGGCGGAACAGTCACAGACCAAGCTAGCAGGGAATGGGTTCAAACGACTGGTATCTGCAGGGAGACACCTGATGTGTTGGCCAGATGCATGTAAGCATCCATCGGGTCTGTCTCTATTTGTCGTGCAGAGATCATTCCGCCCCGCGTGCTGGTCCCCGACAATAATGACACGGTTGTGATCAGCCGCGACGGACATGTGCTCACTCTGCACTTCTCCGAGGCCGTGCGGGACATCAACACCGACAGAATATTGGTAAGGTCGGGACCGTGTGTGTGTGTTCCCACATCAATGCGAATGCATGTGTGCAGCTGTCGAATGCCCTCTTGGTCGAAGCCACTATTCGACAACAGCTGTATCTGGACCTAGTCCTCCAGGTCCCTTCACAGGGGCGGGTGACCGTCACACTCAACGAGGGGACCGTCAAGGACTCTTACGGCTCAGGCAATATCTTTTACTCGTACCACGGACTATTCTACGGTAAGTCACCATGAGAGAGGAAAAACACACGCGTGTTGTGGTGAGTGTGTCTCGCCTGTTCAGATTTGGACGAGTGTGCATCGGGCACCCACAACTGTGAAGGGACCTGCGAGAACACACTGGGTGGCTTCACATGTGGGTGTGCCAGCAACGCCCGACTTGACAAGGACTCCCAGACATGCATTGGTAACATACAGGACACCCCTTTGTGTCAATCGATGTGCCTCTCTGTCTTGTTGCACGCGATGTGCGCTGAGCAGTGCAAGCAACCGTCGAGTCAGTGGATGTCTCACGGAAGCCACACGTCGGATTCCAAGTAATTGGTCACACACACAGAGCACACTACACAGAGACATGTACGTATCTGTCGCTTGTTCTCCGCAGCTGTCAGTCACTCTGACGGGCAGCGGCCTCAGCCCAGGAGACGAGCTGATGCTGTTCCCTCTCGCGAGTGACTCGCCACAGGCGCACTCTTCCTCCTTGCTGCGGCTGATGGAGACCAACGTGGTCAACCAGTTCTACCTGCTGCCATGCATTGCCTCAGGCAATACCACGCTCTCGTGCGGCCCGTTCGGCTTCACCAACGAGCACGGCTATGTCGTCGCTCTATGCCATGAGGAATGGATCTCACTCTCCACCAGCGCCCCTCTCCTGGCAGCGACGCCCGATGCCACACTGGCTGGGCAGCTGTCGATCAATGGTGCAGAGGTGTCCTCATCTGCCGCATGCCAGAGCCTAAGTGTGTTGTTGACTGACCCTTCCGCCCTGATGCAAGAGATCGTGACTCCTGGGCCGCAGCCTCTCGTCAACCCATCAGGCTAGCGCCATCTCTCCAAACCAGAAGCACTAGAGCCGACCATAGGCATGTGTCTGTCTCGGTCGATCACACAGATCCCCTGTCGGTCACGGCCTTCACCCCAACGACACTCAACGAGGCTGAAGAGCAGGTCATACGCGTGAGTGTGGACGGCTTCGAGATGACCCACGACCAGCTCAAGATAGCGGGGTGCGGGTCATGTGCCACGTCCAAGGGTTTCCCGATGTACTGCACGCCCGCCGAGGCCGCCAACACCATCACGTGTTCGACCATAGTCCACCGAATAGCTCCTCTGCTGTGTCTATGCGAATGTGATGCGTCACTTACACTGGAGGGCGACTGCCTCGCGGGACACAACTTCTTCCCCGCGAAAAGGGCAGATGGAAACACATTCACATTCGCCATCAGCCAAAGTAAGGGACAGCTTACTGTGTCCTGGTACATTGCTGCTGTCATCGGTGTATGCGTGTTCTCAGAGAAGGGGTTCGTGTCTGCGGTCGAATACGTGGAGCAGAGACACCCCCCGCACACGGCCAGCTCCCTGCAGCTGACAGTCAGGGGCCACCACCTCGACCCTGACAGAGACAAGCTCATGCTCATCGGCACAAGCGTCGGACACCACGGGGAGTTCGAATGCGGGTCAGCCTTGCACAAGCTGCCCAGCAGCTCGCCCAGCTACCCGATCGAGTGCAATGGCGAGGGCAGCCATACAGAAGAGCTCTTCTGTGAGAGTGTGGAGTTGCCAGTGGCGGGCACCTTCAAGGCCTGTCTATGTGACGCGACGCACAAGGCATCGTGCTCAAACAGCACAGACTATTCCATCGAGCCAGCGGTCGGACCCTTCGTGCAAGTCCATCCTGGTAAGTGGTCGCGAGGAGGAGAAACCCAAACGCATCGCATGTGTTTCTTATGTGTGTGTCTCTTCCATGTCTCAGGATGGATGTGACAGCCGCTGCAAGCTCGAGAGTGTCAACATGACCTACCCCACGCCCCGACTGACCAGCGCAGAGACGTCTTATTCGCCTTCAACAGCCACGGTGTGCTTCGAGGCCATCCTCCCCGCCCCATTCGACCGCGAGCTGTGCTCATCCATCGAGAACATAGGAGTCTTCGGCAGCAAGCCCCTGTGTGTGTGGGCCACACCCGACAAGCGATGCATTCTCGCCATATCAAGACAAAACGCCACACTCAAGCCCCGCGACACGCCCATCAGGTCGGCACTAATCTCCATGGACATGACGACACTTGATGTGGGCGCGGCAATGGACACACTCGTGCCGACGTTGAGAGTGACGGCGCCTGACAGCGTGTCGCTATGCTCTGAGGCCAGTGGCGATCCCCCCCTGCACATCGACATCTACACTGGTGCGAGCGGTGGTCGGCAGGTCTTCTACATATTCGGTGTCGAAAGTGGCGGCTCTTTGCCTATCGAGATGGCAGACGCCCTCAGCCAGGCGTCCGGTAAGCGGAAGCCAAGCACAGCGTCCCGTATGCAGTGTGTATCCTTGTGTGTAGGCTGGCGGGACCCATTCACCACACTGGAGATTTCCAATGCCTTTTGCGGAAGATACATGAGGTGGAGAACAGCCTTGACGACAGCCTGCTGGTGATGACGATATCGGCAGCAAACTACCTCGGTGTCTCGGCGAGCACCAAAGTGTCCGTGGTGCTGATGAAGGACAAGTGCTGCCACGCCGATGCCGCGCCTTCCGTCAGGACAACACACAGCACAATGTCATTCTCGCCGACAGGCCAGATGGTGTTGCGGGCGTTTCCTGGCCAGTCGTCAAACCATGAGAATGCCAAAGTGACTTGGACAGCATACGCACGCACTGCGCAGTCGGTGATCGACTTGACGGCCAAAGACATGTCTCGGGACAAATTTGCGCTGCGAGTCGACACGAACGGTGTCTTCGGCAACCGCGACAACTACATCGGTCAGGTGTTTGACGTGTACGCCAACATATCTTCATCAAACTGCACCCGTCGGACCGCCTTTGAGATCAAGATGGACAGGTATCCCGCCCCCCATCTGCAGCTGCGCCTGCAGGCACGCCCATCGCCATCGAGCAGTGTCACGCTGGTGATGGACATCACCCACCCCAGCCAACACATCGGCGAGCCGCTGACTGTCGACTGGTTCTGCGTGTGGACGCCCCTCAGCCGCCCATTTGCAGTGTCGTCGATGCGGTCAACGCCCTTCCACTCAGCGCCTGACCTGCTGCTGCGGTCTCTGAAGCAGGACGCGCCGCTACACGACTGCATTGACCACATCAGCTTGCCGAGCGACGACATGGCCGCCTTCAGGAGGGACCTCATGTCTGTCAACGACACAGAGGCGTCCTTCTCCCTCGACACCGCGGGTATGCGGGAGGGTCTTTATGTTTTTGCCGTCGAGGCCAGTCAGCCGATGGGGGAGGGCGCTGTGGCCGGAGGGGCGGTGACGGTGCAGCAGCACGTGTCGCGGTCCGGCTTTGAACGTCTTTCCGGCAACTGGACCGGAGCATCGAGAGACCGGTGTCCCCCCACGCAGATGTGGTGCTCAACGGATCGGTGATATCTGTTCCGCTGCAAGTGAGGGGAGACATGGCACTGGCATGGAAACTCACCCCAGTGACAACCTACAAGCGTACACAAGTCGAGGCTTTCCCATCTGAAGGGCTGTTGATTGAGGCACAGCCTTCAACCATGTCATATGAGCAGGCGTCATCAGCGGCCGAGCACACCATTGTCACTGGCGTCATTCCTGCCGGCTACCTCTATCCCTCCTGAATCTATGAGGTGAAGCTGTCTCGTATTAACTTCATCAACCAGGTCGCCCAGCCTGAGACCATCGAGTGGAGCACCAGCATCCGAGCCGCCCTCTTCCCGCTGGCGGGCTCGTTGCATGTGGAGACATCAGATACCACGTCGTCAGCGCTGATCCATCAGTATGGGTGGGAGGTCGACCCCGCCGCAGCTGTCAGCGGTGCTTCCACATACAGCCTCTACCTTACCGACACCTACCCCATCACAGGGGACAGCAAGATACAGACCCTGTCCTTCAACCGCCTCGAGCCGTCTCTCCGCGTGCACCTCCAAGCAGGCGACTACCACATCATCTCCAAGCTCACTGACTCGCTCGGGTCGACTTGCTTTCTCGAGTGTGAAGAGACAGACGGACTCGACTGGCGGATAGTGGCCATGTGTGACCCACGCTGGGATGCCCATAACCCCTCTCTTTGCCCCTCTGCAGCGGTGACGTTGGCTGACCGCAATGTCACGCTGGAGGACATCGAAGAGTTGATAGACGAGATGAAAAAGACGGATGACTCGGCAGAAATCGCCTCGGCAGTGATCGCTTCGTGTGAGACGCTCATCAAGCATCCCTCGATTGTCATTTTCCAGAGAAATAGAGTTGCCACTCTCCTGGACGAGATGCTGGGGCTGTTGACAGGCATATCAAAGGACCCCCTCCCAGCCAACAGGGACGAAGATGAGATTTTGATTGGCGAGGCTGCCGAGAGGCTCGCCAATCTGGCGGGAGAAGCCCTAATGCACACAGCACGCATCCACTATCTGGCGAAACTGACGGAACTGATTGAGCCCACGACCCGGCAGAATGCGGCACTTCTGCTTAGGAACCTTCCCGCCTGCATGTCGGCACTCACGGGCGAGATCTTCCCCTCTGATCAGCGGTCTGGTGACTCCCTGGTTGACGACGCAACACGCGCTGTGGCAATGGACGCCATGTCTCTGATGGTGAGAGAGCCCAGTTTCGTTGTCTGTGCATTTATGGAGGTGCTCGCTGTGTGATTGCAGGACTCGGCCTACAGGAACATCACGACATACGCGTATGAGCACTCCATCCCTCTTTGGCACAGGACAGGGGAGTTCTCGCTCTACATGAGGCTAATCACCGACGTCGACGTCAGGAATGGCATCAATAGGGTGAGTACACAAACAAGGCAGGGAGGCGCACTGAGCCGCTGTGCCTGTCATGGATCTCTCTGTGCTGCCAGGGTCGTGTGCTGATCTCACCTCTCTCCATCCCAACTCTGACGACGGCATGTCTCGCCCTGCTACCTGCATGGAACTGTTCCCAAATCCCCCACAACATGCACGCCACCGTGGTCACCATTCCTGCGAACCCACTCTTGGTCAAAGACAACCCAGCCGACTTCGTGCTGAATGAGATTGTTATTGTCGACATTTTCATCGACGGTGTTCGGCTGCCCAGCGTCAACCTGACATCCGACGCGCCTGTGCTGATGTCTTTCCCTCTCTGGCCCTCTTCCATGGCCCTGAAGCCGTCAGATCTCGAGCACAGCAGAGCCTACTGTATGTACTTCGACGAGGTGTCGGACTCGTTTGTGGACGCTGGATGTGAGGTGACTGTGACGCCGCACGCCATCCAGTGTGCGTGCACACATCTGTCGTCCTTCGCTGCGGCGATAGAGCTGCTGGGGCGGCCGACCGAGGACAAAGCGGAGGAGGAGACACCACTGTTGGACACGACTGTGCTGCTCAATATGCTCCTGGCCGGTGAGTCGTAATCAAAGCTCACCAACTCACATTGTATGTGATGATGTCTTCCTCGGTGTGTGTCGGAAGGAAACGTGGGCTTCTGGTACGCCATCGCGGCGACGCTTCTGTTCAAGTTCCCTGTGCTCTCACTGTGGCTGCGGGTGAGCCGAGCCGAGATTCCAACCAGCAGAGCAGCCCATGTACATGTGGTGCCTCATCTGTGTGTGCAGGATCGGCTCGATTGGGTCCCCGTGGAAGACAGGCTTAAATTCTTCTTCAGGGACAGATGGGAGAGGAACAACTACGACGTTCCGATATGCATATGCATACCCTTCATGAGACTTCTGGTAACCATGGTGCATGTCGGAGCCACAACCAGTGAGACATCTCGTCTCGTGTCTCTCGCCAACAGGGCTGTGTGTCTCTCGGTCCGATCTACCTGAGCCGTCGTCGAGCAATTCTGTTCCCCTTGCTGCCTCTCTTCCTCCTCTGGAGTCTGCTCAAGTGGCTGGCCAGGGGATGCCGACACGCACAGCGCAAAGAGATCGCCCAGTCGCCCACACAGGCCATGGAGGGCCAGCAGCTTACCAAGGAGATGCCTGTCTTCGACTACCGCCATCCCAAACACATGGATCCTCTCGAGGACGACTACGAAAACGCCTCGTGGCAGTGGGATATGTGGGATGATGACATCTCTCCGGATAAGCGCGGCGACGATCGGCTGCTGCTGGCCCACCATGAGGCCGATGTGGCCTCGCTCATCGACCAGGACCTGACAATGACTGTGGCGCGGTCTGCGTCGATGAAACCGAGCATGCAGCGGTGGCAGACAGAGGAGACGGAAAGAATGCGTTCGATGTTGAGCTTCGACGACACCAGAAGCGCTCTCGAACCCATACAGGAAGACGGCGACCAGAAGACCGAGGGGGGTGTGACGCTGCACCGCTTCCCTCGGAGCAAGAAGAGCGTCTTCATGCACCGCTTCACCAACATGCAGAAGCAACTGGCCTCATCGCTCGCAGCCGTCCGTGCGTGCCGCGACAGAAAGGCGCGCGAGAAGCTTCGCGTGACCGACAGCCGAATGTCGTCTGCCGTCTCGCTGGAGGACAAAGACGGCGATCTCTCGGTGACGCCATTTCAGCTGATAGTCCTGAAAGAGATCGAGATGCAGAAGTATGGCAAGATCACGAATCGGCTGCAGCGGGTGCACGACGGCACGAGACGGCAAAGGTTCCTCATGACGAAGCAGCAGAAAGAGCAGGAGCGTCTCGAACAGCTCGACATGCTCCTCACACAGGCCCAGATCGACCTAGCCAAGACCGACTACCAGAGACGGGAGCAGAGCCAGACGGAGAATGCACAGGAGAAGGAGCACGTAAGGCTACAGAAGCTCATCGAGGAGGAGACATCCATCCCGCCCCCGGCGGCTGTGAGCGTAGAGGTGATTGAAGGCCTGGAGGAAGATCTGAAAGACGTCGACCTCCGGGCAATCGCTGCTCGCCACGTGCGTGAGTCGGACGCGAGTGAGATCCCGGTCGACTCACTGGCGGAGTTTCAGCGGTCGGAGGCCTTCTACATGTGGGTGTCGGCAAGTGGCCGCGACCTCTGCCTGCACCCCGCATCACACTTCAGAGAGAGAAAGGTCGGCCTTGCACACACAGATACATACATGACTACGTACACGAGAGACGCCGACGGTTGGATGTGTCTCTATCAGTGGCGTGGCTGGGTGGACTGGAGCGGGCCCCTGAAAGTGATCGACATCGACACCATCGACATGATCCTGCAGGAGCAGATCGGGGGCATCACTGAGGGCAACGAAGACAAAGACGAGGAGGCGGTGGGGCCGCCATCACGGAAGATGTCCGCACCGCCCGTTCTGGCCATCTACGGAAGAGACGAAGTCACCCAGAAGCGCACACTGCTGCTGAAGCTGAGACCCACCAACATGGAGCAGAACCTGGACTTCCTCGCTCAGCAGGCCCAGCCCACAGACACAGAGGACAACGCAGAGACAGACGCCGGAAGACGCAAGTCGTCCAAGATCCCCATCTGGCCGAAATTATATGACTTTTTCGACCTAGCCCCACCTCACGTCAAGAAGGACGAGCACGTGCAGACCGTTCCCAGCGGCATGACAGTGCTGGAACGCTTCCTGTACTCGGCCAAGACGGCGCGCAAGAGTGCGATGAAGGTGTGGAAGCAGCTGCTGGCCGAGAGTGGGGGGAATGAGAAGGAGAGGCCGCCAGAGCAGCAGACCAGCTGGTTCACTTATGAGGGGCCGATCCCGAGCTCAGCATGCTTCTGTAAGCGATCATGCCTACACGCTCCTGCACCGATATCCTTCCTGCTGCCTTCAGGTCTGGTCAACAACAAGCCAGCACACCTCTGGTGGACCCACGACGGGCTGGTGCGTGCTGAGACACTGCTGAGACGCACACACACACACACACACGCACACACCGCACGCACTCATAGGGACGGAAGCATGATGTTGCGTTTGCGCGCAGGTGTTGAACACCGAGAAGGTGGATGTCTCAGAGATGGTCCCTGGCGAAGAGCCGACGGCTGAGGAGGATGCAGGCAAGCGCCTTATCCACGGCCACTTCCTGGAAGATGTCGAGGACGTGCGCATCGAGAAGGGCGAGAGCAGCGGCCTGTCGTCGGTGTATCTCAAATTCAAAGACGGCGACGACGTGAAAGTGAGTCCAGCCCTGTTTCACCTCACACACTCTCTCACGCATCTGACACCCGTGTCTCTGTCTGTCAGATAACATTCCTGGATGGCCTCTCTGCCGATGGCTTCGCTCGTGTGGTTGGCCATCTGAAGAAGGCGATCGAGCAGGCTCTCACGGACGACAAGGACGTGCCCCGGCTGGCCACGATGGAGATGGATTCCACCAACACGGGAGACATCACACAGCGATCAGCCACATCCACCACAGACGGACCGCCGAGAAGCGACACATTCGTGGCGCAGACCATGCAGGTTGAAGAGTCAGGCGGACACGCTGAATGAACGCTCAGTAATGTCCCCATTGATATGGTCAGGCCAAGGCGATTGCGGGCCGGCTGAAGTACCAGCGGTGGCCCAACATGAGGATCTTCAGCCGTGTTGTGAGACGAGACCACCCACTGCTGAAAGTGTAAGCACCCTTGAGACACACAGAGTGAGGAAGGGAGACACGGACAATGCCGCTGCTGTCCCTTGCATTCCTCCATTGAAGGCTGGCATACAATCCCTTCATCACCCGTTCGCAGCGGTTCGCCGTGCTGGAGGCCTCCCTGATCGGCATCCTCCTGTATGCGTCCCTCTTCTTCCACCACAAGTGTGCCCTCGCAGCCCATGTCGACGACGTATTCTCCCCCCTAGCCCACCTGACCGACCTCTGCTCGTCCCCCTCCATTCCATACATGCCGGGGCTCCCGTCGGTGTTCGTCAGCCTGTGGGCCCTCGTGCTGTCACTCATTTTTCCGGTGGTTCTGTACGCGCTCTTCACCAAGTTTGTGATAGAGGACGACCTGCTGCCCGGTGAAAAGAAGTTCCAGATGCAGGCGTGGGACGCCATGGATATCGCGGGGTGGGTGACCTGGACGCTGTCCAACCTCGGGGCCGTCACCTGGCTGCTCATCTTTGTTATGGTCAGCATACATGCAGGAGACACACACAAAAACAGAGAGACACAATGGGACTGCATGGATGGATGAATGTTTGCAGGGCGAGAAGCCCACGTTGGTGGGCAAGTGGATCTGGGCGTCGTCACTCGGACTTTCATACAGGTCAGGCGGCCGCAAACACTCAGCAAAATGGCTCACCCGAGACACGAGTCTCACCCTTCTCGTGTGTGTCCGCCTTCAAATGCGCAGGCTGCTGATCATCCCGGGCCTGCAGATCCTCGGCGTGACGGCCATCCTGATCTTCACCAAATACACCCCCATGCTGGATCCCATCATCCTGCTCGTCCCCTCGCTAGTGGAGTTCCCATTCGCCATCAGACAAAGAAGGAGACGAAGAGGCAAGAACCAGTTGACCGAGACCACCCATGAAGGCGACCAGAGACAGCACGAGGAGGGCAAGGTCGGGGACAACCTGACCGACATGGATGAGGACTCGCCCAGGTCTCTCGTGGGTGACGAGCCTCGGCCCGCTGCGCGTCTGTCGCAGAGCGAGCTGCGGAGGCAGTCGCAGAACGCTTATGTGGAGATACGCAGCTCGCTGGCTGAGATATGAAAACGTACGTACTCGCCATGATCGAGTGGCCTCATGATGTAGGTGTGTGTGTGAGACAGAGAGACAGAGAGACAGAGAGAGAGAATCTGTAGCTGTTTGTTTGGAGCGAGAAGTAGATGAGTTCATCGATGGTGTGTGTGGAGTAGTCTGGTGCTCACGTCAGGGTAGATTCATCCGGGCGGCAACGTGTATGTGCCGTCTCATTCAGTAGGCAGCATTGCGTGCGTGTATGCGCATGCCTTACCTTAGCTCATGGTCGGCAGCTTCTTTGCACAAACACGTGCAAGGCCAGGCTTGCAATCAAACTCGCGAAAAAAGACCTATGCTTTCGTTCACGTCACGTATAAATATCATGTCTTCTCATGCAGCAGACGCATCGACCAACTCAAGGCTTCAGCATCCGCAGACATTCAACCGTTGCGTACCGTCCAGTCTCTGCGGCATCCATCCGGCGCGACAGATACGGGGGCAGAGAGCGCACCAAACACGCGTTTCAGGGTTTGGTCTTTAAAATGTGATTCACTCATATGTACATAGTTGTGTTGTGTTGTGGTGGATATGATTGCATGCAAGAAACGTGTTCGCACACACTCCCGCCCCCCCTCAAAAAGAGCTGCACGAAACTCGGCCCCAGACGACAATCCAGGCGTGGAGGCACACGCGTCTACTCATTCGGGAGAGACGCCTTGAGAGGCGGGAGGGAGAGGCGTCTTGATAGGCTTGTAAGCGAAGGGGCGGTTGTCGAAGTCTGAGGGTAAGAGAACACGACCGCACGACACACGTGTTTGTAGAGTCATGGACGTACGTACGTACCTTCGCTAAGGTATCGCGTCACTGGCTCCATCTGAAAGGGGTCTGGCGAATGAATGAATGAATGCATCAAATGAAAAGGCTGCATGCACACACGTGTATGCCATCTGTGTGCGCACACCTTTGCAGCACTTGGAAAGCGCGCTTAGCCCTTTTTGAAACACAGACAGACAGACAGACAGAGACACAGACACAGACACACAGACAGACAGACACAAACACACGCACACACACACACACACACGGAGAGAGAGAGAGAGAGAGAGAGAGAGAGGGAGGGGATGCACTTGCGCACACGCCATGACGAATCTGTGTGCAATGCGTGCATCGGCGTACGTACGTACATGTGAAGTAGACGAGCCATCTGACGCGCTGGAGTTCGTCTCGGTACCCCACGAGCGGCCTATACATCTTGCTGCCACTGCATTAATTTGCAATGGAATCCATTGCAAAACGACACACACTTTAGGTGCATAATGCGCCGATGACGCTTGCCTCTCGCATGCATCTTCGATCGCCACGTCGACATCCTGTAGCCGCGCGTCGATGTCGTCTTTCTTATTCCAACACCACTCAAGTAAGTCCTGCAAGGCCTCATCTTCGGTCTGCCAGATGGATGAGCACGCCAACACATGGACAGACAGACAGACAGACGGACACGCACACTCCGTGAGGGCTTTCAGGGCAGATTGAATGCACTTTACGAGGATGGGCCGCTTCGTGGCTTCGTTCTGGACACACGCCACACCGAACACGCCCGCAGAGAGAGATGATGGCAGTCAGGGGCAAGGAAGGCCAGACAGACCATCTGGCATGTGTGCAACCGACCTCGGTTGGTGTGCAGACGTCGATGAGCTTGGAGGAGGGCTCGAGCCTCTCTCAGCTTCTGATGCCGTCCCAGCACTGGACGCCCGGTAGTCGTGCAGGCCGCGCAGGCACAAACCCAAGCCTGAGAGAGGGAGAGGCTTGTGCGACCAGCGACGACGACAACACGAGAAGAAGCAGCGTCGGCGACATCTTTGAAGGGAGGAAGGCGAGCGCGAGCTGCTGGTGGTCTGACGATGCACTGCTAGCACCTACAATACAATCACACACACACATACACACACACACAGCTGTCTGCCGGCAATCACACACACACACACCTCTGTTAGTGTACCATTTGCGGCCGACGCAGCGGATGAAGATGGCTCGTCAGCTATAGAGGCACCACCTTCTTCAGAAGCAGCAGCCGACATCTGCACACCTGCAAACAGACACAGCGCGGACATCATATCAGTGAATGCACCGGTGGCGCCTCATCGATCTGTGAGCCTCCGAGTGGCTTTCTTCCGCTTGCCGTACCTCAGCTGGCTACTCCTCTGCCTTTGACAGAGGTGAATTCTCTATCAGAATTCTCACCAACGATGGCGTCTGCAACGGCTTGCTGCAGCGGCTTAACCACGATCTTAACCAGATCCACTGTGCTGTACCGAACCCACGCCCATGCTTGTTTTAGCTCGCAGTCATGCGAGCTTTGAACGAAAGAGCACTTTTGGCATCTATGAACCATCTGCTGCCTTCTGCTCGCCGAGCTACTCGCAACAAAGAGACGCGCCCAGTGCAAGCACCATCTATCCCCCGCAGCAGCCGCAGCTCATCCTCTTCTTCTGAGTCATCCAAGGGAGAGGCCTCGCCGCCCATCTTCCCAGCAGAAGACGAGCCGCCGGCGCCCTTGCTCCGTGTTGTCGATGACAACGATGACGGCGACTCGATGCCTGAGGACAGACACGTGAATGTGCAGCATCCACAGCATCCACATGTGCGTCCACGTCCCTCTCGGTCTCGTTCTCGTTCGTCGTCTTCCAGTGTCAGCAGCAACGAAAGTGATGATGTGGGAGATCCCGGCGGCGCACAAGAGCAGCAGCAGCGGGAGGAGGAGCTCCCCTCCTTGTTGCCGCACGACATGACGGCCATCACCAGCGACTCTGAGAGCAAGGAGCGGCGACCACCGGCAGCAGCAGTGAGGAAGAGGCGAAAGCGATGGGCCAGCCTGAGGGAGAAGGAGCGCATCAACGTCATGGGTGTGGAGGTCAGCCCCATCGACGATGAGTCTGACGGCGAGCAGAGAGGGTTGCTCGGCGGACACGCCAGCGACAAACGGCCGCCATCCTTTCGAAAGGACGACGGTGCTGATGGGGATGCGGACGACAGCAGCCAAGACGCGGAGGAGGACGATGAGAGATCTGCTGGTGACACAGATGAGGGAGAAGAGGACGACCACAAACCGTTGCACGAGGAGCGAGACGAGGAACACAACGAATACGATGATGACCGTCTCACCAACCCGTTTGCTGCCAGCGTCAGCGGCGATGGACGGCCCTCCCTGCTGCCGACCAACCCCTTCTTGCCTCCCCCCGCCCCCCCTGCAGAAGGAGGCTCATACTGGCTGCAATTCCATGAGCAGAGCGAACCACCACCCACAACAGCAGCAGCAGCAGCAGCAGTACCCGACCATGCCACCAACAGCAGCCCCCCACAGCCCCCTTCAGACAGAGAGAGCGACCGAGAAGCGCCGCCAATGGTCGTGAAGTACTCACCGCATTTGCGGCGTACGACTTTTCCCCCATTCCCTCCGCCGATTCCCCTCAACGGCCCGCCGCTCACGTCCCTCTTCTCCCCCCCGCCCCTGCAGCTGCCACGCCGCTCAGCGCCGCCCCTGCTGAACGTCTTGCCGTCGACCTACCACCATGATAGTGCGAGTCTGAGTGACGGCAAGTCGCCACTGAGTGACCTGGAGTACCCTCTTGACGGGTTTCCAAAGTCTTCTCCTGGCGACTGGAAGCCTGCGACTGGCGTGGAGGGAGGGGACATTGCTGCTGGCGTGTGTGGCGGTGGGGAAGTTTCCGCACTCAGAGACCTGACAGCCAGGCTCAAGGTCAGGCGAAGGGACAGCGAGGGATGGCTTGCCTGTCTGTCTGTGCCCATGTGTACAGACCACGTTGCCTGCGTCGCTGCATATCGAGGCGAAGGATTTAGTTTTCACCCGGAAGATCGGCGAGGGCACCTTCTCAGAGGTCTTCTATGGACAGTGGCGCAGTAAGACAACCTTGACAACGACAACGGCCAGCCTGCAAGCAACCAGCATTTCCCATGTTTGTGTGTTGTGGGTGTAGGTTTGGAGGTTGCGATCAAGCGTCTTAAGACGGACACGACGCTGATCAACGCCGACCTCCTGTCCTCATTCTTCAAGGTCGGTCACTCGCAGGGAGGGATGGACGGGGGGTTCCTCATGCTTGTGAATGGATGGATGGTTGGTTGCTTGGTTGGTTGTGCGTGTGTGTGCAGGAGGTCCGCATCTTAGCTGAGGTCCGGTCGCCCAACGTCGTCCTGCTGGTACACACTCCACTCAACACAACGGAACACAAATACATCCATCCCGATCATGCTTGTCATGCGTGTCTGTCTGTCTGTCTGTGTCAGCTGGGTTACGCGTGCGATTGGCACGACCCCGAGACGCACGAGCCGCGCCCCTTCCCCGAGCTGTATTTGGTGACCGAGTACATCACTGGCGGCAACCTGCACGCACTCATCCACCAGGGGAGGGGCCAGCCGTCACGCCCGCTGCCCGACAGGGAGGCCGTGAGGATCGCCATCGAGATCTGCAACGGCATGATCGTGCTCGCACACCACCGCATTGTGCATGGCGGTCAGTCAGGGAAAGACAGAGATGGGCCGATTGGTTGGCAGAAGAGACGTACGGGCGGTGAATGCATGTCCTTCAGATCTGAAGCCGATGAACATCCTCATCGAGCAGACGCCTTCTCTCCCTAGCACTGCTGCTGACAACGGCAACGTGACGACCACCACCAGCAGCAGCAGCATCAAGGCCAAGATCGTCGACTTCGGTCTGAGCCACACGCTCTCTCACTGCCACAGCACGTCGCCCAACCACCTGGCGACGGCCAAGGAGGGCGGTGCGGGTGCGTCGGTGTCGGTCGGCGGCACACTGGCGTATTTCCCTCCAGAGGGTTTCCACGGCGCCGGGCTGAGCGAGGCGAGTGACGTCTACGCGTTTGGCGTCAACATGTGGGAGATGGTCATGGGGTCAGTGACACACATAAATGCCACATACATACTGTACACAAAAACAGAGAGGGAGAGAAGAAGAGGATGGGTGCACTGTCGTCGTGTGTGTGGTGCAGGCAGCCTCCATGGTTAGGATTATCTCCCGAGGAGATTCCCTATCGTGTGGGCCAGCAGGGCGAGAGGCTGCCCGTCCCTCACACTTGGCGGCCATCCCTCCGGCGACTCGTCGCCCAGTGCTTCGCAAGCCCCGCCGATCGGCCGTCATTTCTCGCTATCAAGCAGTCGCTCATCGCAATTCTCCACGTGGGTGTGGATGGGATGGCATACACGTCTATGTTTGGTGGGGAAGGGGCATGTACGTATCCGTTCATGTGTGTGTATTGTGTGTGTGTGTCATGCAGGAGATTGAGAGTGAGGAGCACGAGAGTGAAGGTGGCGAAGCGGGCGGTCCTCAGGAGGGCCGATCAGAGGACAACTAAGCGATCGACAGACTGGGTTGATGGCGTCCTGTTTGTGCACATCATGATGATTCATGAACGAGTCATGGGAATGTTTGCATGGTTCATTGCCCGCATCTCTCCACAGGTGTACGTGTTGTTTATGTACCTTATACGGATGCGGCCAACAGTCTGATAGTCAGGCCGCGAGTCAGAGACGGACAGAAGCAATTGGACAGAAGCACGCCATTTTGCAGTCGTTCATTCCGTTTACAAACCAATCTGGCTCTTCGGCAGCAATAATCATGATATCGTGGCTTGTGCTGGTGGGCTGGTGTGGTTTGTGGGAGCGTGTGGCGGGTCTGGAGGATGCGTGCCGGAATCCTCTGTTCCAGCCGCATTGGTACGGCAAGAAGGACATCCAGACGTACAACGACATCCCGCAGATAGAGACCAACCTGCAGCTCTGCCCACAGTACAATGAACTCTCCTCCTGCTGCCACCAGGTACAGACACAGATCTATCATCTGCGCGCCCATCCATCCATCCGGTTGTGTGTAGACGCTGGAGAGTGAACAGCTCAAGTACTACCACTTCTGGCGGTCGATACTCGACTCCAAGATAAGACGACTCGCCAGCTACAAGGCGTCCGTTATGCAGGCAAGGCCGACACACAATACGATACAATCCATGGATGGATGGGGAGATGGAAAGATGGCCCTCGTCTGTTTCTTGTGCTGTTTTGTGTTGTCATGCTTGTGTCAGGTCAAGTCGTCTGCGCAGTACAGCGCCTCCTCGCCCGACCACCAGAAGCAGTTTGACGTGGCCGTCGAGCGCATCACTGACGTCCTCGACCCCGCCTTCTACGCGCCATGCTACAGCCGGGTGCTCGAGTACGCCGCAGGCATGATCTGCTTCGGGTGCAAGCCCGACTGGAAGAAATACGTGGCCTTCGTGCCGCTGGAAGATGACCCAAACGTGCAGGTGAATTGCATCTTCGTCTGCACTCACCCACATGAGTGCACCAATCAATCTGTGTGTGTATATGGTTCCCATTCCAAGGTGATTGGTCGGTTGAACATCGACGAGAGCTCGTGCTATCTCATGTGGGGTGCCTGCGAGGCCTTCGGTGACAAAGCCGCCCAAATGGTCGGTAAATGGGACGGTGGGTGGGGCGGTGGGACACAATGGACAATGCGCTGCTGTCGGTCTGTCTGTTTGTCTGTCTGTCTGTGTGTGTGTGTGTGTGTGTCAGCATCGGGCCATTTTGGACTCTTCCTTAGTCAAGCAGGCGACCAAATCAGAGGAGGACTTCAATATGTTCACAGAACTACAGGTAAAAGTACACGCACACACACACACACACACCCCTATACAATGCATCTCTCCTTGGCGCCTGTCCGTCTGTCTGGGTGTCATCCATCCATCAGTCTTTGTGTCAGTGGGCTCACGACACCATCGCCCTTCATCCCTTTGTGACGCCCAATGAGGCCGAGCGGGAGAATGCGGGTCCTATAGCTATCACGACGGCCCGGCAGCTAGAGGCCGACACTGGGGGCTCATCCAAAT
>CDMY01000266.1:87124-107727 GCA_001179505.1 Vitrella brassicaformis | reverse complement strand
ACACACACACACACACTCACACACTTTCTCTCTGAGTGTATGTCGTCCATGCGAAGGCGAGGCCCGAAGGGCCGAGCCGAGCGAAACCTGCCTCGTCTGTGTATAAGTGTGTGTGTCTGTGTGCCGTTGCTGCGAAGGCGAGGCCCGAAGGGCCGAGCCTGAGCATGTCTGTGTGTGTTCTCTGTGTGTGTGTGTATCGCATGGACACCCCCTTGCACCCCCACTCACCGCTGCACTCATCGGTTGTCTCTCCCTCTCTCTCTGTGTCCATGAGTTTTTTCCTAACTTAGTGGTGCCGTGGAAGGACGAGTATTGACTGTATACCTTTACTACAAGATGTTCTGACTGCCAACCAACACCGCCTCGCTATTCGTCCTTTCCACCAAATTGCACCTCTCACCACTTCACCGCACTCACCCCATCGATACCCCCCCTGCCGCATACCCACTTCTCACACACGCAAGGCCAGCCGCCCAACCGCCGCACACACACAGCCCATCACACCAACAGTCATTCCCCGGCCTCCCAGCCTCCTGCGACGGACACTCGTCGAACTCCGTGTGTGTGAATGTCTGGGTGCGTCTGCCGCCCACTGCTGCACACCTGCATTCACCCAGTTCGCAAACCCCACGCGTCATTACTGTCCAGGTGAGCACGGCAGCAGCCTTCATGGGCACTTAATTGCAATGGGAAATAACCTCCCCGGCCCACAGGTCGCAGGGTTCCAAACCCTGCGAGCTTAGACGTGCAAGGGGGAAGGCACCCACGCGACAGATCCTCTTGTGCTGGTGGGCTGGTGTTGTTTGTGGGAGCGTGTGGCGGGTCTGGAGGATGCGTGCCGGAATCCCCTGTTCCAGCCGCATTGGTACGGCAAGAAGGACATCCAGACGTACGACGACATCCCGCAGATAGAGACCAACCTGCAGCTCTGCCCACAGTACAATGAACTCTCCTCCTGCTGCCACCAGGTACAGACACAGATCTATCATCTGCGCGCCCATCCATCCATCCGGTTGTGTGTAGACGCTGGAGAGTGAACAGCTCAAGTACTACCACTTCTGGCGGTCGATACTCGACTCCAAGATAAGACGACTCGCCAGCTAGAAGGCGTCCGTTATGCAGGCAAGGCCGACACACGATACAATACAATACAATACATGGATGGATGGAAAGATGGCCCTCGTCTGTTTCTTGTGTTGTCTTGTGTTGTCATGCTTGTGTCAGGTCAAGTCGTCTGCGCAGTACAGCGCCTCCTCGCCCGACCACCAGAAGCAGTTTGACGTGGCCGTCGAGCGCATCACTGACGTCCTCGACCCCGCCTTCTACGCGCCATGCTACAGCCGGGTGCCCGAGTACGCCGCAGGCATGATCTGCTTCGGATGCAAGCCCGACTGGAAGAAGTACGTGGCCTTCGTGCCGCTGGAAGATGATTCCAACGTGCAGGTGAGTAAGTTGCATAGATTCTTCGTCTGCACTCACTCACATGAATGCATCAATCAATCTGTGTGTGTGTATGTGGGTGCAAAGGTGATTGGTCGGTTGAACATCGACGAGAGCTCGTGCTATCTCATGTGGGGTGCCTGCGAGGCCTTCGGTGACAAAGCCGCCCAAATGGTCGGTGAATGGGGCGGTGGGGCGGTGGAACACAGTGGACAATGCGCTGCTGTCTGTCTGTTTGTCTGTCTGTCTGTCTGTTTGTCTGTCTGTCTGTCTGTGTGTGTGTGTCTGTGTGTGTGTGTGTGTCAGCATCGGGCCATTTTGGACTCTTCCTTAGTCAAGCAGGCGACCAAATCAGAGGAGGACTTCAACATGTTCACAGAACTACAGGTAAAAACACACGCATACACGCACACACACACACACACACCTATACAATGCATCTCTCCTTGGCGCCTGTCTGTCTGTCTGTCTGTCTGTCTGTCTGCATGTCATCCATCCATCAGTCTTTGTGTCAGTGGGCTCACGACACCATCGCCCTTCATCCCTTTGTGACGCCCAATGAGGCCGAGCGGGAGAATGCGGGTCCCATAGCTATCACGACGGCCCGGCAGCTAGAGGACGACACTGGGGGCTCGTCCAAATACTCCCCCGTGACAGAGGGGGTCAAGAGCGGCTTCAACACCAATTGGGCGTCCAATGCCTACGAGAGGGGCGGGTGGCTGGCCCTTGGGGTGGCCACTGTCCTGATGGCTTTGTGGGTCCAGCAGTAGTTGACAGAGAGGGAGGGAGGGAGAGAACTCATTGAGTGTGCTTGCGTGTGCGTGTTTGTGTATATTTATCGGTGAACCATCTGTGCAGAAATGCGTGTGTTGATTGAATTCAATGAGTCTTGTCCGCCAGAAGCATGAAATTAACCACTGCAAATATGAATCTACACCTCTTCACATGCTAATGTGTCGCTACGGTGGATGTCTATTTCTAACGCCAGAGGTGGCTGTTAGTGGCTGGGGGCAACTTTAGACCGTCTACTCACAGACTTCCTTCGCTCATTTATATCACACCCGCGCTGCTGAGACTGCATCAGCCTACAGAATGCATGACGGCTGTCGTTCGGCTCGCTGATGGCTCAAGCCATCCTATCAGGTGCAGAGACCTACGCAAGAACACAGACGCAGACACGTTGAGATGCAGATACACACACACCGACACAGAGACACAGACGAAGTAGTGAGAGAGATGTGACGATCTTCGGCTTTCTGCGTCTTTTTACCTCTTTGGCTGCTTCGTCTCTTGACCCCTCACGCCGCTCCTTCTTCCTCAACGCCTTCTGTGCCTGTTGGGTGCCAGGTTGCTTGAGAATCTGACCAATGTGGGGAAACCAGGCAGAAAGAATATCGATGTGACCGATATGTACGTGTATACCACACACGAACGCAAGCAGTGCATTTGGGCTCACTCGCTGTATGACTGTGTCAACATTCTTTAAAGCGCTGGTCCTCGGGCCGGTCGCTAAATACACCAAGGACGTAAAGGATATGGCGCCAGGCTTGTACATCACATTCGGCGAGATTCCTGAAAAATAGATGTGTCTCTATGTGTTCTGTGTATCTATATGCGGCTGGGGGGAAGGGGATTTCTTTGTTTCACCTTATGGGGCGGAGGAGGGAGGGTTGGGACATAGCTCATCCTCTTCGAAGGTTTCAAATAGGCGAGACAGTATAGGAATAACTAAGCAGAAAAAGACAGCAGGAAAGGACACCGATAAATTGCCTCTAATTAGTAACCCAGATCGACTGACCTGCACCACCATGAACGACAACTTAAGACCGAAGCCTGGGAGCGTCATCAGGAGGCTGTCAGGAGGGTGACGATAGACGACAGCGGTGCGTTTTCGGCCACCATCTCCTTGATGTCCTCCCATACTATGTCAATAACAGGGAGTGTCAAGTCCTTGCCTTCGTCGTTGGCGGTCTCATAGAAGGCATCCATCTGACTCGCTCCGGTGATACCCGGGTCGTTGTCCGGCTGAGGCGAAGAGAAGAGCTGTCTTATGTTGTTGACCGCCCGGGCCGCGTCACGCAAAGTAAAGAGACAGAAGGAATGAGAAGGGCTGAAAGGGGCAATCGGGGGAATCACCACTGCAATGCAGTCAGTTATCTCGTCATCGGACATTGAAGCTGGAATCTTCACACTGGTTAGCTGGTCCCCTTCCTTGGCGAACTCCTTTTGACGGGAATACACCTCCCTGCCCAACGAAAGTGAGGACTCGAACGACTGATCGTTGGTATAATTGGCAGTCAGGAGGGAGGCCTGCAACACGCTCATTGTAACACGTATTGTAACACGCGCCTTGCAAAACAAGCCTGGAGCGTGGCGATTATTCTTACCGCAGTGCCATTCAACATGCACCTATTCCTACACCCACCTCGATCGTGATGATCAGTGATCATCGCCCTGAGCGGACATCCCTCCCCTCTCTGCACAAACAAGTTGGTGAGCACTAGAGGGAAGTGGTCGCCGACGATGTCCTAGGTAAGGTGACGCTCTGTGAGGGGCAGAGGATCGAAGAAGCGCGAGGCGGTGCGGTCCAAGTTGATGACGGCCGGCCGAATCAGATGGGGGTTGAAATCGAAGGGCAGCTTGTGGCCGAAAGGGGCTAGCACCATTGAGGGCTTGCGGCTGATGTTGCGGATGGCGCAGCCGCTCGGGTGGATGGCGTAGCCGTCGTGGGCGATGGTCAGGATGCGCATGAAGTCGTATTTGGAATAGTCGCGCATCTTGAAGTAGATGTCTAGGGGGCGGCTTACGTGGATGACGGCGAAATTGCCCTTGGGCAACTTCACATCCCTGGTGATGTACACCGCCTGTGCAACGCACCAATCGAAAATAAGGAGTGTGATTCTTGTGAAGTGTCGACGTGTGAGTGAAGGCGAGCGTGGAGCACATGCATGAAGGCGTAGTGGGTGTCAATGTGAATCCACGTCCAAGACAGTTCGCCTTCGATGAAGCGGTCGGGCATCCATCCGCATATCGTGTGGCATCTGACAGAAAATGCGGGATGCTGCCCCTCCGACGGACTGCACGACACGCACACCCCAACATAAAGGCACACCATACACAAACCCGCCAGAGAGTGACACCTGGCTCTTCCTCATGTGTTCGCTCACGTGAGAAAAAGGGCTTGTTTGCATCGATAATATCGCTGAAATCTCTCTTGACCTTTGAAAAGTATGGGCTAGGAAAGTTTGCACACAGAGAATTACACAGAAAGAGAGGCGTCGCTGTGTGAGAGGTGTGGGTGTGCGTGCATGTGTGTGTTTGTGCATATGTGGTACCTTGCTCGATATCGTACACAGTGCCGCTGGCGACCCTGGTGCGATACATGTACGCAGCGGCCACGGCCAGCATGTGCAGAATCAGGACGGGCAACGCCTTGTCGTTGTCCTTGTCATCGCCAATGGGGCAGTTCTTGGGACACTTGATGTAGGCCTGCAGAAAAAGGGTGAGTTTTGCAGCATACCTGTATCTGACTATGTGCTTACGTTGAGCCCGTTTTTCTCTTCGGAGCTGATGATGCTGCCATGCATCACTTTTTCGCACTTGAGGCAGCTCACGGGGTTCTCACCGGTGATGTCATCGTCTGGCTTGACGCCAGGGATGTCGTCAGGGGTGACCATCGGCCAGCAGGTATACACACAACCACACACACACGCATGCGCGGCAAATGACTGTTGATGAATGAGTGTGTTGGCGTATTCTCTTACGGCCAGGGTATTGTCGTCGTGCTCCCATCTGGCGATCATGGCGAAGATGCAGTGCTCTCCATGAGGGTCGAAGTCGTCGCCGTCCTTGTCGAGGCAGGGCAGGTGAGTGCCTGCACCTGGCCTTGAGGATCTTGCACGGCGATAGACTTCTTATCAAGACAGCAATAACCATGCAGTATCACCATAGCTTTCATGAGTGCATTGGGCACCAACGCTTGCTTGATAGACACATAGACACAATGGACATAGACACAATCGTCACGAGCGCCCTGTGTCTCGCCACGAGCAGCCACGTGGCCGCCTAGCTCGACTAGCGACATGAGAAACTCTCTCAAGCAATGAGACTCCACTAGCAACACCAGAAACTCCACCAAATAGCTCGAAGCCTGCAGGGAAAGCCAGACAGGGTTCGGGAAGCGTTGTCGTCCGGTGTGGGGAATGTGATGTGCGCCAGGAATGACTCCATATACATGAGTAGCCAAGAGACTTCATGGTGCGTCACTCTCAAAACGCGAGAAAGGCTTGGAGGGCTGCCGGGCAGGCTCATCACCGGCCAGGCTAATCACCGGCGCACCCGCCCACGGTAGCCCTTGTGGTGGCGAATCGACTCCTTCATGGGCCCGTAGTCGGCGTACCAAACGTCGTTGGGTTTTGCCGACTTGGTGCGGTCGATGTCTCTGGGCTTGCGGGGGAGATCTCCATCGACGCAGGGCTGGCAGTCCCCAGGCTGTCGGTCTTTAGTGAGTGTAGAACTGGGGGCGCTTGCACAGGCCGCCGATGCATTGCTGGCTATTCTGCTCGCAGTTCTCAAACGTGTCCTCGCAGAAGCCAAACCGCCTGTGACGACATCGAGGTAGGTTTGGGGGCCAGGATGAGGGGGGCCGACTTCAATCTTGTCGCCCATGCCGCGGTCAGCCGCGAGCATGACGGCATGCCCCTCCAGCGTTATCTACCCCGGCCCACCAGCGAATCGTCATGTCCCTGCACCAGCGTGAGCCCATACTCGCCTCCATCACACCAGATGCGCCCGGTCGGCCGCGAGCATCGGGGCATACGCCAGCGAATCGTGACATGGACATTGGTGGGCTCATAAAGGCGATGCAGCCTTGGCTTCCGAGAAATGAGGACAGGCCGATCGACAAGAGGCCCGTCTCGTCTCAGCATGTCGTTGACTCGCGTCAAGCCGCCTGCTTCGATTTTCTGGACAAGGGGTTTTTGAAGGCTTCCTGGCCACCCGCAAATTGGACGATACAATTGCGAGCTGCACAAATGACACGATCACGTGGCCGTCTGGACGTTCAAAGCAGGTTGACGTGCGTCCTGTTTTGTTTCCTGCACGCGTGTGGCGACGTACTAGTACCAGATAGGCAGACCAAAGAAAGACGGCACACGCATTTGCAGCTGCACGGCATGGATACGTGGATATAAATGACACGGACGAGCCATGACACGTACGTGCAGAGATGCGGACACGCAATAAAGTGACTGACCAAGCCCATAGAGGCCATAAAGGCCCCTGGCTGTCTGTCTGCCTTTGTGGGACACATTCTATGCACAGACGTATGTCCGTCTGCCTACAAGTGTACGTATGTGTGGGCGCATCGGCACGACGCACCCACGACAAAAATACCCCTTGCATGCTCACAGACACACACTGGTGGAAAACTAGAAAACTCACGCAAGCACCCGTCTGGCTCATTTGTTCCGTCAGTTGGGAGCGGGCGGGCTGGGTGGCTGAGTAGAGACCTCCAATAAGGCGCCCTCCTCGGTGATGGCGTATGTGCCGGCATAGATGATCCGATAGTCCGCACCGTCGGGCGTGTGCACCCACAAAGGCGCAAACGCAAAGCTCAGCAGGCCCTCATGAAATGGCCGGCTCAGCGCCCGGGACTGCCCATTGGCAGCACTGCGGTGACTTTGCTCAGAGGGGTCGATGGCGAGCGGCCGCAGTGCGATCTGCCGTGTGGCGTCGCAGCGGAACCAGCCGTGAGTGGGCCGGTGGTGCTGGGCAGTGGGAGGGGCGTTTGGTGAGTGACCGTCGGTGGGCGGGGGCGCGAGGGGCGCCGGGGGGCTGGGGCAAGCGGGGTCGTCGTGGCGCGGCAGATACAGCACAAACGACAAACCTGCACACACAGACAAATACGGGTATATCCATCGCGAATGTAATGTGTTGGCGTATTTGTGGGAGTCTTGAGTGGCTCGGACCTTTGATGTCTGGCAACAACACGCTCCACTGGCAGTGCCATTCAGGCTGGTCCGCATCCGTCACGTTGTCGTCATTCTCATATCTGCCATTGGTCTGGTGAAAGCCGCTGTCGGTAACATAGCCACTGAACGCGAAGGGAAGGTCCTTCCATTGGTCGTCGCGCTCGTCAAGATAATGCAGTATTGGCGGCACGGCCATCGCGGCGGCTGTCCTGTCGACGATCGTGATGGCGTGGGTGAAGTACAGGAAGACTCCCACCTCCTTCAGGCGGTCCAGTGGCTGCAGGTCGCCGTCACGCAGCGTGTTGATGGACGAACTGAGCAGACTGTAATAGTTGCCATCCAGAGCACCAGACCGCTCCCTCTCACCTGCATGTGGACGATCACACGAACGACAGCATTAACTCATGCACTCAACTCACTCAACTCACTGGGGCCTTCCTTGTGTGCAGTCGCATATACACACACGATGAAGGTACTTACCGCAGAAGGCGTTTGGGTGGTCCCTGTCGCTCGAGAATCGGTCGATGACGTAGAAGGGCGTCCCCACGTCGCTGTCTTCGTACGGCAGCACACCTGCAGACATCCACCCATCCACACTCACAATGGTGCACGACATACACGGCCATGCCCACCCACCGCACCTCTGAAGAGCACATCTCCATTGAGAGGGTCCTTCTCAAGGTAAGCCATCTCGATCCGACACCATGCCCTCTTGGTGCTCGAGTAGTAGACCAGGTCACACGCGCGCCACGGCACGTTGCGATCGCCCCTTCGATTGTACACCGGGACCGCATACAGCAGCACCGCGCCCTCCTCTGCCAGCCGCTCATTCTCCTCGCCCAGCAGCTCGTGAAACGTGACGGCGCGGGGCGTCGGTGGCTTGTGCAGTGGGGGAGGAGGCGAACGGGGAGGCCTTCAGGCAGAGTGATGCACATACCGGACAGATAGATGTGTTGTGCGTCTGTGTGTCTGTGTCTGTGGCTGAGGACGTACGTGGATGATATGTATGAGGGCGGCGGGAGTGAGGGGGGCGGGGGCGGGGCCGACGAAGGCACCGATGAATGCGGGGGCGCCTCGTAGCTCGCCAGAGGGGCCACAGATGGCGTTCGGTATGACAAGACAACGGGCAATGTGTCCGGCACCGGCTGTGGGCCCCGCTTGTGCAGGAAATAGGCGATGGCCGCTAAGACGACGAGAGTCGACACCCCCGCGAGGATGTAGGGCCCATATTGCCGCAGCCATTGGGTCACGTTGTTCTCCAGCTGCTCGAGCTCTTTGGGCTCCTCGGGCTCCTCTCCCTTGCACTGCTTGGACTCCTGTTTGTTGAGCCAGCCCTCGATGCTGAAGCCGCCGGATGAGTCGTCCTTGTCGTCGTGCTTCTTGTCCTTGTCGCACGGCCCGCCGGGGAAGGACCCGGAGAAGGCCACCGTCCGCATGCCGAAATCGAATGTCGATGCCCACCTGCACACACACACTCACACACTGCATCTCTCCAGGTTTCTTCCGCCTTTCTGTCTCACTACTAACTTTTTGAGGAACACATCGCCGAGCAGCCAGACGCCCTCGCCCCCCCGGCCCCCCAACACGTCGGTCGACACCACGCCCAGGGTGCAGCTGGTCTCGTCCTCCTCGTCGTTGAGGCCCGGAATGAAGTACTCGTTGGGTCCGATGGTGAAGGTGACGTCCCATATGTCGAAGCTGAAGGGCCGCCAGGCGTGTGTGTTGTGGCAGGGGCAGTGGATGGGCGTGTTGGGCACATGTGGCTTGACGTTGGTACAGCCAGTCGTCAGCAGCTCGAGCTCAGGAGGGGCCTGGGAGAGAGCCACTTAGATGGGTGGATGGATGACACATGAGGGTGCTGTGTTGTGCTTACGATGTTCTGAAGGAGCAGTGGGAATGCGAGTGGGTCTGTCGGCGTGTGTATCAACGATGACCCTGTGTCAACGATGGCCCTAGTAGCCACCGGCAGAGGCCGCCTGCAATCCACACACACACACACACACACACACAATCTCCAGTCATCATATGAATACACCTCCGTACGCAGACGTGTGTGTGTGTGTGTGTGTGTCTGAACGCCCACCTCTCCACTTTGTTGTGTTCGAGGTTCGGCACATAGCCCGACACAGAGGTGAATCGTACCATCCAGTGAGCGCGATCCAACACAGGCAAAGGGTATGCAAACCTGAAACACACACAAACACACACACACACACACGTGAGCAGTGCTCTATGCACATCCATCTCGCCGTTGCCGCCAACCGTGATGTCCACGGCGGTGAGCCGAGCACCAGCTGAGACCCTCTTCTCCCTCCACTCGTCAAGATGAAGGAAATCGTCGGCCGGTCCAGCAGCTTGTGCGCGACAATGCTTTCCATCACAGTGGGGTAGCTCTTGCCAGTGTCGTCCCGGAACCCCAAACCCAGCACCCCATCGCTCGAAGTGCCATCTGCGAAGGCGTGGTCGGTCCTCGATATGTGGGCATACACCTGTTCAGTCAGCTCGAATGCGCCCAGCGCCACCTTGCCTTTGCACAGGGCGCCCTTGGCCCTGCCACTGACGTAGTGGAGGTCCACTGGCTCGTTGAGCGGGTTTGTGCAGTCGGGGAGGCGGGAGGAGCCGGCGCACTCATCGCAGCCGATGTCGTGGTCGACGTCAGCGCAGGCGCGGCAGTCCTTGCCCGGCAGCCATAAATAGGAACTCCCTGTGTCGACCGTCACCACAAAAGACCTCCCCTCCACATGGATTGTGCTCGAGTACTGCAGAGCCAGCCATGAACCACAGTCACTCGTGCATTGGATGCATTCATGGCGTCGTGTGGCGAGGCGTCGCGCGGTGTGGTGTGGCCTACCTCTAGGTCGTCATAGTTGGCGACGCTCAGCACCTCTCGCGTGGGCTTCTTGTCCTTGTCTGCCTTGCCCTTCTCGCCGTGATGGGGGCTGGTCTCCTCCAGCGACGACGGGGATGGAAACGAAAACGAAAAGGACTCATTGCTACCGCTGCCGCCGCTGCTGTTGTAGAAGATGGCGGGAAAGCGGCTGCGAAGGGCCTCTGCTCGGAGTGTCTCGTTGGTGATGAGCTGGTGGACGAGAGGAACGTTGACGCGCTGCTCGATGGGCAGAGCGATGCTGGTGAATGCTCCCGCATCGAGTCCCGCATCACGCGCAAAACAGATGCGATGGGGAGAGGGCCACGAGAGGATGAGAAGGAAGAGGGAGGGCAATGAGAGGCGTTTATTGATGGGACGCATCGTCGTCATTCATGGTCTGTCGTAGACGACCTGGACAGAGTGTCCAACATCCTCGGAATGTCAGATGCAGCAAAGCAACAGATCTGCGCGAATTGAGCTCGCAAACATTGTCGAGAATCGGAGACGGAAACTTTTGGTTTTTTATGATTTAGCCGTCACGTGAATTTGAGCTGCATGGCGCCTCAACAGTCAGGCGCATCCTGTTTATCCCGTGGCGTGGGACCGGGCGTGCTCCCCACTGACAGGCCTATCCTGAGCCGCCGACGAGGAAGAAGCGGCTTCGTCCTCGGTACGCGATGCCCTGGTCCGAGGAGTGGGGAAGGAAATACTTGTTCGGACGTGGGCCGCAAGGTGGTCAAGGTCTGTGAGAAGGCTGGAGGGCAGTTCCAGCGGACAGGACGGTGAGCAGGGCCACAAGCATACACGCTCATTGATCAGTTTGGTTCCTTTGGTTGTGTTGCAGGTGTTGATCTTGGTGTGCGGCCATCTGTCGGCAGGCAGGAGCCCCATGCTCATCAATCAGTGCACCAACATCTCGGTCGACCAGTACGTATTCAACTTCGTCAACCATGTTGCCACCGTAGCCACCGTTGTGGTCAGCACATCAACGCACCACGATCTCTTTCAAGTGCACTGATGTGCTGCTTGTCTTGTGTGCGCAGCAGGCCACGCCAGCGCCTCCGCCTCACCCATCCATCCCAAACACTGTGCCCGCTGCTGCTGCTTCTGCCCAGGTACACGGCGGTCGGCTTTCAAGAAGAAAAGGCCGTTCTGAGGTGCATGGAAGGACATTATGGCCTACGTGAGCAAGCAGTACTGCGAGGCGGACCTCGGCCCTGCGAGCGCTGCCATCTACGAGCGGGCCCTAAGGCGTGTCAGCACATCAATTGTCCCTGAAGCTAGACGGCGTGGCCTTGGGGTCCGGCATTTCCAGTGGGACCAGACCAAGGAGCACATCCGCGTCATTCGGCAAGACGGCAAGCCACCGAAGTTCATCGCTGGCTGTCCCACGCATCTTTCACTGTGCATCTGATGTGGAGCGGCTCCGGCCTGATGGTGTGGATGACGAGGGGAGGGTGGGCATATGTGTCGTCATGGAAGATGTCGGGAGATCATCGAATGGTAACATCGCACGGACGATCACACAGCTCAAGCTGATCCCACAGGAGCAGAGCGGTCGGCTGTCGTGTGCGCTGGAGGGGGATAAGGTGGTGTTGCGGCGGGAAAAGAAGCTCATCAAGGAGGTAGACCTGCTCGCCCTGCAGTCACAATTCCACTGACATGCGTGCGTGTTTCTGTGTCCAGGAATCACGCTATTGGACATGATCAGAGGGGAGCACTGCGGTGACCCACATGCGCCAATCGCCGATTGGCGAGTTCGGTGCGTCGCCGTACTGAATCTCATCCGCTGCCTCGAGATGCTTGCGGCTGCCGGCTATACACACAAAGACCTCAGCTGGCATAATCTTCTAGTCCGCAATGCGCACACGGCGGAGCTTGCTGCCATCGACTTCGAGACTTCTCGGACGATGAACGGCAAGAAGGCTAAGCGCCTGTGCTCACCCACGCCGCCTCGCCGTGCTTTGCCGTCAGCCACCTCTACACCCACTCAGAGCAGGGCCAGCAGGGAGCGAAGGAGGCGTTTTGCGCCGAGGCCCTTAACGACTACGTGGCGGCAGCGTGGTCGAGGAGGCCGACAAGATCGCAGCCCACGCCCACCTGCAGCTCAAGCCTCTCATGGACGAGTGTGTTGGCAAACGCATGCACAGCAAGGCGGCCATACGAGCCTGGTACCAGAAAGTTATCGACACCATCGTGCCGGAGGCGGGGGAGGAGAGGGGAGATGGAAATGGGGGCGGTGAGCCGTCTGCGCTTGTCATCAAGCATGCGCGTGACTTCTTCCGCACATGTGTGCTGATGGCGTCGGGAGAGGGAGCGCCGAAGCAGCTGAAGGAAGCGGCTACTGGCTTTGTGCGGAGTGTTGCTAAACGTACGTGAGATGCGGGTGATGCAGAGGAGGGGAGAATGGCGAGATGCATGTATGTGGATGTGTTTATTGCTATGGCTGCTGGTGTGTGCAGTGTTACCGAGAGAGGGTGCCCCTCATGATTTAACCTGGCCGGCCCTGCAAGTAGACATCCGTAGAGTACAGTAGTGCGACAGCATGGTGCGGTAAGTGCAAAGTATACAGAGTATGTCTCAGCCGCTTATATATCATGTGTGTGTGACGAAACACCCCTGACACTCGTGCACTCGTGCACCACTTTCAGGCCATCATCTCATCCATTCAGTCAAATGTGTCCTCGACGCATGTCATGTCGTTCGCACCGGAAAGAAAGGCAGTCCATCAGCCCGACCCCCACCCACGCAAAGCAATCAATCTTCACACCAGCTGGCGTGCTCTCGGCCCCTCCGGGAAGATACGCGCCTGCCAGTGGAGAGCAAACAGTGCAGCCGTAAACAAGGGTGGTTCCTTGCCCCCTGTCGTATGGGTGTCTACCAGGGCTTTTCTCTGGTCGGTGCGCACTGCTGGGGGGAAGCGAATGTCCCACGTCAGCACAATGTCGCCTGCACAGCCCAGCCATGATCCACACACAGGGTACAAGTGCCATGATGTGATGATGCTGTGACAGACTGACTAACTGACTGACCCTTTTCTTCGGGTTTCTCAGGATTTGGCAGCCCTTCCCCTTTGAGCCTCTTGACACTGTCGGGGCTGCATGTGGGCATCGGAGACACCAACAGACACCGGACAAGAGCAAAAGTGTGTGTGTGTGTGTGGTGAATGGTTGTGCATCGACTGATTCGTGTTGTCTTACGAGACGACTTCAGGGACGGCCACGGAGAGAGTGGTGCCGTTCTGATGCGGCTAAAATGAACACATACACACAGGTAGGTAGAGCGGTGGTGGCAGTGTCAGAGTCCGTCACTGAGTGGCTGACTGACCACATGAACAACATGTCCCGACAGCGCCTGGACGAGGGAAATGGACGCCACGTGCTTCAGATCCAAACCTACACACGCACACACACATACACATTGACACACACACACAGAGATGTCACTCTTCGCCACCTTGTCTCGTGAAGTGTGGGTGTGGAGCTGTCTCGACAGTGAAGACCAAATCGCCTGATGGATGGCGCACACAGACGGACGGACGGACGGACGGACGGACAGACAGAGAGACAGAGAGACAGACAGACGAGTGCGTGGGTGCGTGGCCTTGGTTGTCTGTTGACGCTCACAGTCACCCACCGGCGAGCATGTTGGGGTGTTCCTCATTGCCCTCGCCAGCCATCGTCAGGGTCGTGCCGTCGCACCAACCTACACATACGCACACAGACACGCACATGTGCCGTCGCATGTATGGCTATGGCTGGTTGCACACCTACCTGGCTGGACGCGGATGACGTAGGATTTCGTCTCGAGAAACGTGGTGCGCTTGTCGGCCGACAGACGCTGCATACCCACACACACCAACGCACACAGGCGGTGTGCAGACAGAGGATCATTCCATCCATCCATCGAAGCATACATACAATGCCAACTTGCTTACGCGTCTCTGCACTTGGACTTTCTTGGCGCTGCCACAGTAGAGCTCCTCCAGTGTGCACACGAGACGCTCCTGAATCAACCACACACACGCACACATTTGTCATCAGTCGTCTGTGTTCGGGATCGTCTGTCCATCTGAGTAAATACGTGTAAAGGGTCGCATTTGTTGCTCTGCTTTCCGTGCAGCGAGCTCCACGTGAAGGCCTCCTCCAACTCTGATATCAGACAGCAAGATAGGCAGACACAGGGCATGTCTATGGACGATGGATCGTTGGATGGATGGATGGATGACGCATTGACACACCTGCTGCAGGTGCGCCAAAGGGGCTCTCTTTGCCCATGAACTGCTGGAACACCTGCATGGCCCCCGTGGTGAACTGATAACCCCCAAGGAAGCCTGCACGCATCAATGGATTAAGGCATGGCGCACGGGGGAGGAGTTTGTTGCATTGGGTGTCTGACTTACCTCCTGTCTGGTCGACGACGCCATTCTTGAGGCCGGTCTCCCCAAACTGGTCGTAGATGGCCCTCTTCTTGGCTGAACACACACGTACAGACACACACAGAGACGCGAAGTCGGTGCAGCAAGCAATGGCCGGCCAGCCATTCCCGTCTCGTATTCCTACGGTCAGACAAGACCTACAGAGAGAGAGAGGAAAAAACAGGACAGAGAGAGCGACACACGGGGAACGATGAGTGCGTGCTTTCCATCGGCCCCCGCTGCCTTTCCCTCGGCCCACCTCGTATGCCTCAGCCACTTCAGCAAAGTGATGCTCAGCCACCTCTATTCTGTCCGTATACCTGCACCCGACAACCAACATCACAACCAACATCAGCACCGTGCGGCCTGAATTCCACCCCGCAACACGCAGAGCGCTCACTTGGCCGGGTGCCACTTGAGTGCCAGCTGCCGGTAGGCTCTTTTGATGTCCTCATCCTTGGCCGTCGACCGTTGCAGCCCCAAGATGAAGTAGTAGTCCTTGTTAGCTCCCCCCATGCTGGCGACGCAGATCGGCAAACTGCAACGGGGCTGAAGGTGGAACTGAGCATGCAAAACGATCGTCGAGAGTAGAGGGAGGCAACTGAAGCGGGGAAGCAGGTGCGTAGAGGCAGGGGAGTGTCTGTCAGTGTTTGCAGCCTCTCCCGCTTGTCCGTCCTCATCGCTCCGCCCCCTTGTACGTCCCCTTTGAAGATCCGGAGCTTGCGCCAGTGAAAGGGCAGCAATCAGTCCGGTCACCCATCCGACATCTGGCCAGCGGTGTGGCCGACTCCCTCTCCTCCACCGCTCAAAGGCCAGTTCAACGACACACGGCTGTCCGCTCCCTGCCTCCCGGTGCCTCTCGCCGGTTTGGCTGTCTTTGTCCTAAGGGAGGCCTCTCATCTGGCGCAAGAGACAGCGGCCTGTCAGCCAAAGCAGTCACTGACCCAATTGGCGGCAGGACACCGCAGCTTTTGAACCGGTGCTTCTCTTTGCCTCCCTGCGGCCGCTCGCGAGCTGATCAGGGGCGGGGAGGGCGGGGCGAGCAAGGAAGCCAACTGTCTGAGTGTGTATTTCATCCCTTCTGTGAGGTGTGGTGGCTAAAGGAAGCCTTTTGAGCTGATCTGCGTGTGAGTGACCGATAAATGGAGCCCCAGAGGGAAGTGACTCAGGCGGACCGGGCTAGTTGCGATGCCGTCATATGCTGGCAGTGCAGTGGCAAGAACGGCAAGACCAGTGAGTGGGCAGCGAAACAAGGAGAACAGAGAACAAACACGGCCACACCCCCCACGATGAATGTTTGTGCCTTTCCTCTCTGTCTGTCGGTCTGTCTGCGTGTGTGCGTGTGTGGTTGTCAGCGTATTGCGTCCATTGCGGAAACTTTCTGTTTGTGCGTCCTGGCGAGGCCATCGATGCCTCGCCCTCAATCAGTGGCCGAGTCGGCCCCTCACTATTGCCGAGGGGCACATCGGCGGCTGCCGTCAAGACCGCACCGTCACTAGGTGGGTGGTGGGCTTTGGTGTCGGTTACACGCATTGGTTGGCACAGGTTGTATGTGTGCGACGGTTGTCCGTCCGTGTGTCTGTCTGTGGTGTGTTCAGGTCATGGTTCAATGCGTTTGGTGTGCCTGGGCGATTTCAACACAGCGGCCAACTACAAGTCCTCGCGAGAACGAGCCAAGAAACGCGCTCACACCCACTTGTAACCACATTAAATCAACCCACATCCACACACACACGTATCCATCCTCCGCAGAGGAACCCATTTGGTGTGGTGTGCTGTCTTGTGTTGTGTTGTGCTGTGTTGTGTTGTGTTGTGTGTCGTGTGACCGCAGCAGCCCTCCTCCGCCTCCCCCCGTGCCGATCCCCACGTGCACCTTCATCCACGAGGAGGACAGCAGCGAGTGCGAGAGCGACGACGACATCGAGATGGGCCTGGCGCTCTTCCGAGCCAACGCTAACATACCTCCCGCAGCCTGTCGGCAACACGCCAAGCACCACCATATTGCTGGTGCTGGGCGGAACAGGGAGAGGGAGCGTGTGAAGAAGGTGCGCGGCAAGGGGCGGGAGAGGGAGAGGGGTGCGAGGGTGCGGGCTGGTGGTGGTGGCGGTGTGGTGGTGCATCACGACAAGACGTGCATGCTGTGACCGAGCTGTAATTGGCGGACCTGTGGGTGGATGAGTGGACGGTGAGTAAGCCGGAGGGAGGAGGCCACAGAGAGAGATGGAGAAGGAGGCGGGTGTGCTCACTGTGTGTGTGTCTTTGGTGTGGCTAGGTGGTCGTTTGCCCGGCAGGCTGTTGGCCTGATCCATCCATCCATCCAGTGACACCCATCCGCTCTTTTTGCTGTCGTCTCCTGACTGACTGACTGACTGACCGATCGGTCGGTCGGAGAATGGAAGCCGTGGCTAGGCTAGAATTGACCCGTGCAGCCCAGCCCACCCAGGAGCTGACTGAGGGTTCTTGTACACCATCCATCCAGATGTGCATGTGTGTGTGTATGTAAATCATCATCAGTATGGACCACTGACTGACTGACTGCGGCAACGGTGCAGACAGACACAGACCCACCTGCCTGCCCGCTCGCTTACCTGTGCAAATGAAGCTTTGTGCTGGTCCCTCCGTCCGTCCGCCTGCCAGTCTGTCTGTCTGCCAGTGGTCGTTTTTGCCCCTTTCTCTCATCCCGTGCGGAATTGCGTGTCTTGTGTGCTGTGCATCTGTGTGTGATCGGGGGGGATCTGCTTAATGACAGAGGGAGAGAGAGAGAGCTGAGAGCGGCAAGTGAGTGAGTGACAGATTGGTTTACCTGTGAGTGGCTGCATTTGTGTGCGTGCTGGCTGGCCGACCTGTAGGGAGAGAGACAGCCAAGCCACAGACAGACCCACAACACACCCCGTCCATCCACCGTACCACAGCATCCGTCTACATGAATCAAACAATTGCCTCGGTAGTGTCGGTGTCTTTGCCGTTGCTGGGGCGGGGCGGGGCGACCACGCAACACAGCATTGCATTGCCCAGCTTTGACGATGGCTTACGCCCAGCCACGCCGATCTACCTACGCTGCAGGAAGCGTCGACTTGCTATCAATGGAGTTGTGTTGTTGCGTGTGGTGTGCCGCTACCGTGCCGAGGGTGCCAAGAGAACCGACACACCAGCCGACATCAACTTCTCGCATTTCTGCCATTCACTGACTGCATGCATACACACACACTGAGACAGTGTGCGTGTGTGTGGACTATATGGCTATGGGCCGATGGATGGATGGATGGATGGATGTCGCGAATTCTCTTGTTTGGTTGGACGTTTGGACGTGTGCCTGTCTGCCTGTCAGTCAGTCACCATTGAATGGACAACGAACGTCAGTCACCACTGAGAATGTCTGTGCACTGCGATCGATCCGATCGGTCACTCACTAATCAGTCAGAGGCATTAAAACGCCCTCCCAGTTGCTGCTGCCTTGGCTGACCGAAACCAATACGCTCCCATCCATCTCTCAGGCGTCTGTCTGTCTGTCTGTCTCCTCTCTCTACACACAATTAAGCGAGTGCGTGGCCGGCCGGCTGTGTCAATATCTACACCAACAAACACTCACACACGCAGCGCAGCGCAGCGCAGCTACTTCCCCCTCCCCTCCCCTCCCCTCCCCAGCCCCCCCAGGTCATATATCAGAGGTTGGCGAATGAGCCGCCCAAGGGTGTGGCTTTCCACTTCTTGGCCGACGGGGTGCTGTTGTTGTCCGATGGGGCGGGCAGTGTCCGGCCCGCCTCAGCTGACTCGATCAGACGTTCCTTCACACACACACACACAGAGAGGGAGGGATGGAACAGGTGGCGGAGTCTGTGTGTGATGGAGTGTGCGTGTTCGTGGGCTCTCACCTTGATTGCGTCTTTGCTGCTCGGCTTATGCTCATCTTCCCTCTGTTTCTCGCTGATGGTCGACACAGAATAGACTATGACGCCCAGCACACACTGACACACACACACACACACATCCATGTGGGTGTGCCGAAAGATTGGTTGGCATCGCATCAAGAAGAGCGTACGATGGATGCAGCGAGTGCCTTGGGCGGCGTGAGGCACTGCGATGGCTGCAGGTGACAAAACAACACGTGTCCCATAATGAACACGGTGGCCGTGCGGATGCCCTGCACACAGACAGACATACGGACAGACAGACAGACAGACAGCCGTGTGTGGGGTGGTGGTGTTGTTCTTGCTTGCCTTTAGAATGCCGGCCGAGACTGCCCCGAGTGACTTGATGATCCACCACAGCACACTCGCTCGGATGAAGCACACAAAATACAACAAGATGAAACCCAACACTATCACCTACACACACACACACACACACACAGACAGTAAGTAAGCTCAATGTGCTGTGGATGTATCCCTGACTGACTGACCGATATGCTTCCGCCTTTGTCTTTGATGTTTGCGATGACGAGGGTGTCGAACCGCGGGACCGTCCACACCCCTGTCCACACCAACAGCACCGCCGCACACATTATCCTAAGACCCATGACACACACACATACATACAGAGAGAGACAGCTCGACCGTTGGATACCATGCAGCTGCCCGCCCCATTACCCAGCTGGCGCTTACCCCATGAGTCCGGTCAGTTTGGTCCCCGGAATCGCGTCAGCTCCATGGAGGTACTTCTCATACACCACAAACGACAACGCATGCTAACCACACATACATACAGCCATACATACAGCCAGCCATTCATCAGACCACACCACACCAGACAGACACGCCATGTCCTGTCCACACCCATCCTTTCACCGCTCACCCACCAGTATGGCTGACGGCAGGACGAGCAGCACTCCGAAGAACTCCTCATCCTCGATGCTGAAATTGAGCGTCAGCGCACGGCTGCACAAACCCACACAGATTAACAGGATGCCGCACCACTGAGACGACACGCAGTACACAGACACACACAAAGAACATAGTGGGTCTCACTCACAAGTAGGGCTCTGTTGCACTGGCCTGCGTGGGTGTGTGTGTAAATAGGTAGGTACCTGTGCGGTTGTGTAAGACCTTTTGAGTATGAGCACCGAGAGGACGGCCGTCCAGACGATGGAGCTGCTGCCGATGACTATGTACACGGCTGAACCGGCGTACACCAAACCAGCTGGCACAGACATGCACACATACACAGACACACACACACAGGCAAGTACGCTATGCTATGCAGTGTGTCAATCTGTCTAGTAATCATTCTTCTGCACCTTTCTCGGCGAGCTGGTGGAGCACATCGAGAAAACTGACGACAGCCGCCTTCCACCAATTGCACTCACTGGAACCACACACACATTCATACACAACAGCCACAGCAACAGCGGCAGATCCACGATGTGCCATTTCTGCCTCCCTGTCTGCCTAACTGCCTCGGAGTCCCATACTCGCGCTGACCTGAATTTCTTCTCTGTCGGGAAGAATCCCACCGGCACCATAGCCAAGTAATGCGGCAACAGATACAAGAAGGTGGAGGGCTGCACAACACAAATCAACACACACAGACACAGACACATGCACATGGGGAGCCTTCAGATCTGCAGCCTGTGCATATGCCCCTGCTCACTCACACTGGCTGCGCCTTGGAACTTGAGCATGTCGAGAACGAGAGGCTGGGCGCAGTAGACGATGAGGAAGAGGGAAAACCGCACAATGAGGCTCGCCGTCACCTTCATAGCGCAAACCACCGCCTCAATCAATCAGAGAATCAGCAGTCAATCAGTCAATCTGCAACAGGCGAGGGGCGAGGGGTGGGTGCGCGGCGTGCGCGCGCTCATGTCTGCTGCCCGCAACTTCCCACACACGGCCCACGCGGCAATGGCGAGGTCTCTGCAGATGGAGTGGGACTACGTCTTTCGTGTCGTGCTCACCGACGAGTGCGCTCT
>CDMY01000266.1:65787-86824 GCA_001179505.1 Vitrella brassicaformis | reverse complement strand
GGGGCGTGTGGGAGCGGCAGGCGGCTGCGTCGTTTGACATCTGTATTACGGATCCTGACGCAACGTCTTACGCTTCCAAGAACCGATCGACCAAGTCCATCCTGAAGCAGCACGAGACCGCCAAGAAGAAGAAATACCGCTCGGCCGTCTGCGACTCCCGCGTGACCTTCTGCCCTCTGGTGGTGACGTGTGACGGTGTGTGGGGACACGATGCCAACGTGTTCATCGCCCACATGGCTCATGCGCTGTTGGAAAAGGAGGGGTGGAAGGGTCGGGGGTTCAGTCATGTGTCTGGATGGATTCGCTCTCGCTTGTCTATCGCCCTCGCGCGTGCGACTAGCTTCTGTCTGCGTGGGGGAGGGAGGGGAGGGTTTGCGGGACTGGGGTGTGCTGATGGGGCGGGGATTGATCCCTCCTCCCCTTGAGCCTGTTTGACTCTGCGTGCTGATGGGACTGTATTTGTATGAGTATCACGGACACACAGACGAGTGTTACGGTTAATGACAGTTTCTCCCCCCCCCCATCTGCAACAGGCTGATCTGCCTCGCAACGGGCAGATCACGACAGATCACGGCAGATAGCTGCGTCTGGATCCAGAGGTATCAGCCCATCAGCATCACCATGCACACAGCGGCTCATCCGATGACTCCTTTCTGGAGCCACAAGATCGTTTCAAGCTCGCGCAGGGGCGGTGCGGCGGCAGGCGTTCTGCCGCTTTCCTTGGTTGCATTCAAGTGAAGGATTGTTGACAGTACCGACAGAATTCAGCTCCATGTGCCTTTAACATCTAGTTTAACACACCCCCTTTACAAGAGACTTACACACTAGTCAAATGGAGACGCACACAGACTCACTCAAAACACGCCACAGACAATGGAGAACCAAGAGAGACCCTACCTGCCTCCCTCGCTTGTCTGTGTGTCCATCCATCCATCCATCCATCCCTTCAGCTGCAAAACTCACACAAACCGACTGAGACCAATCATCAACGCACAACTCCCCTACCCTCGCTCTCATATGGTACATGTATCACACGTACCCGTTCCCCATTCCATAAGAAAAACAGCGAGGGAGGCCTAGGCTGCGGGATAATCCCATCCCGCAAAAAAACAAACAACCCATGGCAGAGAATAGCTAGCCCCAGCCGCATGTCATGTCCATCCATCCCTACTCATCTACATGTCTCTCTGTCTGTCTGTCTATCGCATTCCTAGGTTATTGGAATATCTTGGCGTCTTTGAGGAGGTCGAAGTGCTGCGGCGAGTATCTCCTTATCCACTCCTCCAGCTTGCCGCGCTGCACCGACATGGCCGCCCGGTGCGGGCCGCCCTGCGAACCCAAAGGCAGCCCACCTCCCACACCCCTGCAGACACATGCGCACAATCACAACACACAGAAGAGCATAGAGGCAATCAACGACTGCACACGCACAGCAATCTCCCTCTCTCTCTCTCTCTGTGTGTGTGGTGTACCTTGGTGGGGGGCTCTCGGGCTCTCCTCTGAGCGGTATGCCGAGCGACAGGGGGCCGCTGGAAGGCAGGCCCAAAGACAGTTTGCGCCCGTCCGCGGACGGCTGGGGCGCTGACTGAGGCGCAGGGGCGTGTTCGCCTGTTTGGGCGATAGATGAGGCCAGGTTGAGTCGCTTGGCCATGCTGTCGATGTCCCGTGTGGCTGCGGCCGTCTCCTCGTCGGACACACACATGCGCTCCAGCTCAACACACCTATTGATTTGCACACAGATGTCCATGGGCGGGCTGTTTCTGTCTGTCCATCTCACCAACTCGCTCGCTCACTCACCCGTAGCCAAATGACGCCGAGTCGACATCAATGGTGATAGCTGGGTCGCCCGCCACATACTTGCGCCGGTTCGTGCCATACTAGTACACACACACACACATGCATCACACACGTCACCACCAGGATCTTTGCGTGTGACACGTGCGCTTGTGTACGTGGCAGAAGGCCTGCAGCCCGGCTCGTGTTCCGCCGCCTGGGGTCTCCTCGGCGACGGCTGTCTTGAGGTCGTCGGAAGTCATGTGGTCAGCAAAGTGAGTCTGTGTGAGAAGAACACACAGATACAGTGTGTGTGTGAATGTGTGTGTGGGTCGTCACCCATGTATCCCTCTACACACACTACCTTGAGGTATTGGACTATTTTGTCTTCATCGAGCTCTTCCTCGAATATGGCGAGCCTGCCCTCCCCCTCATGACCACTGTACTGATCGCCGCCCTCCTTCTGTCAATCAATCAGCACACACATGACATCGATCACACACAAAACACACACAGTGGGCCAGTAGCATGCATACCGTAACGCCCCTCGGTGTCTTGAGTTCCCAGAGCCCTGCCCGTCTCCTGAGCCAGCAGTTGTGCAGCGTCAGGGGGTACCCCTCCCAGTCGAAGTAGGTGTCGACAAAAGCCTGCTCGCCCACCAGCTGCCCCCCCTCCCTCTCTATCGCCCTCTCCAGGTCGCTCTCGTCCAGCATCGGAAACTTGCGCTCTACTTCTATCATTGCTGCTGCGACTGCTGCTGCTGCTGCTGCTGGTGGGGGGGCCTGATCCTGCTGCTGCTGCTGCTGCTGCTGCTTGTTTGTGTGAGAGAGTCTGAAGAAGTCGGTGATGGTCTTGAGTGTGAGGGAGAGGGTGTTGGGGGCCGTGAGGGCGTGTTGGTCGGGCACCAGCAGCAGAGAGGTCACCTCACCCTGATCCTCGTGCTGATCAACCGACCGACCGACCGACACACAGACACACACAGACACACACACACACACACAGACAGACAGACAGAGAACAGCATGGACATCCATCGACCCAGGCAGGCATTCACGTCACTCGGCAACTGACTCACCGTTTCCCAGAACTGTTTGGTGGTGTCGACGGGGATGATCTCGTCGTCGAGCCCGTGGATGATGGTGGTGGGGCAGAGGTACAGCGGGAAGGCGTGGTGGCCCCGCGCGCCATCGACGAACGAGAAGGGGACGTCGACCAGAGAGCCGTCGGGCATCGGGAAGGGGCGGCTGCCCGCCGACTGCCATCCGTCCATGTCAGGCGGGCCGAACACTGTGTTCTGGCAGACAGACAGACAGACGAAGTCAGAGGGGTGTGTGTGTGTGTGTGTGTGTGTACCTCTCCTGTGAGTTTTCTGAACTGGTTGTGGAAGTCGAAGGCCGGGCAGAGCAGCACCATCCTGTCCACACGGTTGGGATGCAGCTCCGCATAGCGCGCTGACATTCACACACACAGCACACACAGAGAGCACTCGATGGATGGATGGACGGATGCATGGCAACACACGCACACACACACACGCAGATCCACCCACCGACCAGCGAAGTAGCCGCCAAGCGATGACCCGATCAGCCGCAGCTTGACCTCCCCTTCGCCATGTGCCCCCGCCTCCCTCTCCCACACCTCATCGACGGCAATCAGCGCCCCGTCATACGTCATCTGGCCCGGCGGCTTCCCTCTGTTGAGGTCGATGAGTTGCAAGTCGATACCGAGGGGGCTGAGCTTGTCTTTCAAGAAGGTGCCCTTGAAGCTCTGCGGGCCGCTCAGCCAGCCGTGCAGGTACACGTAGCGGAATGGGGACGATGATGCCATCGACATGCGGAGAGATGGCGATGATGAGTGTCGAATAATTGTGGTTTGTGGCGATGCGGACAGCAGCAGCAGTAGATGACTGGCAAGGAGCATGTGTTGCTGCCCTGATTTGGCGAACTGGGCAGCGGTTTCAGGGAGCGCCCTAGGCGGCCTGACGGCAAGCTCAACTGAGAAGATGGATGACCACGAGCGCTTTTGCTTGTACACCGCACTGGGCATTGACAGGTGGTCATCGACCGAGGAGATACTGGAGGCCTACAAGGAGCGAGCCACCAAGTGAGGGCCCGGAACACTCAGCCAGGGGCACAGATGCATGCGGGTGTGTGAGGCGTGTGTGTGTCTGTCCGAGCCCCTCCACACACGCATTTGTGATCTCTGTGGGTCTGGTTGGTTGGATGGGTTGTGTAGGTGCCACCCCGATGGCTCGGCGGGCGACGAGGGCGAGTTCAGCGCCCTGGCCCGGGCGTACAGCATCCTCTCCAGCCCCAACAGACGGTACGCCTACGACGAAGGCGAGTGGGGAGGGCTCAAAGAAGAGGTACCCACACGCACTTACATGGATGGATCCACACACACATAGATGCATGAGTCTGACTTTCTGACTGTCTGTCTGTCTGTCTGTGATGTTATGGCAGGTGGAGAAGCGTGAGGGTGGCGACCTGGATGTGCTCATGTTGGGGGTGAACGCTCGGGAGATATACGACAGCGTGGCGGGCCACGACCACAACAGGTGAGTGAGCTCACCCGATCCACACAAGCTGCAGAAGCAGAAGATGCCCACGTGTGGATGCTGTCTGTCTGTCTGTCTGTCTGCGGCAGGGAAGAGGACGAGTTGCAGGTGGAAGATGAGCATGAGGACGCGGCGCCTCCCCCACCCCCCCCCCTCAACGGCACACACCTGGATACCCTCATGGCCAACGCGATGCGCGACAAATACCACCAAGATACGCGCACCGCCGACAAACCGGTGAGCGACCGCCCACACTCACACGAGTCACATGAGAGGACGAATGTCTGTGTGTGCTGTGGGTGCATGTGTGTGACGTCCATTCATCTGCAGTTCGGTGGGCAGTCTGACGGTGCGTCGGTGGAGAGCGAGGAGGACGTCATCGGCAAGAAACACAACAAACGGGTGAGTCAGCGGGCCATCCGCAGCCCACACCCACACCCATACACTTGTTGCTCTGCTGTGTTGTGCTGTGGTGCCCATCCGTTTCATGACTGACAGAGGGTGCTGGACGATGACGATGACGACGACTACGAAGTATCAGAGAAAGACCATGAGGAGGAGCATGACAACACAGCAGAGCAGCAGCAAGAGGGTGATGGTGAGGCTGACGAGGGTGAGGACTACGAGTTAGTGGTCCTCCGTGCCGGGCGCAAGGAGAAGCGCAAGGAGAAGCGGCATCGGCTCAAGAAGGCGCGCCGGGCAGGTCAGAGGCTCACAGACAGACAGACAGACAGACAGACAGCCAGGCAGCCAGGCAGCCAGACAGCCAGACAGAAGACCGCACCCTCCATGGATATGTCTGTTTGGTTCGTGTGATGTGATGTGTCCCTTCCCTACTTAGCGGCGGCGTTTGTCGACGAGGAGGCAGAGGAGGACAACACAGAGGAACTCAAGTAACGACACACACCCACCTCTCTCCCACACAGGCAGCATGATGCAACGCACACAGACCTACAGTGCCACCATCCACTGTGTCTGCGGTCTGTCAGGGATGCGTTGGGCGAGGAATATGGGGGTGCCGGTGAAGGCGACGACGAGCAGCATCCCGACGAGGAGGAAGAGACCAAGGAGAAGGGTGCACAGGACCAGGCCACGCACACACACACACACACACACCTGCCATCTCATGCCCCAATTCTCTGTCTGTGTTGTCAGTTGGCGGCACTGCTGCGCCCGAGGGCCAGGGTGAGGGCAACGAAGAGGACGAAATCGAAGGTCGTCTTACCATACCCACACACAGAGAGAATGCATTGCATTTAATGGCTCATCGAATGCCTGGTCCGTCCATCAGAGATAGTTCGTGAGGAGCGTGGCCGCGACGGCATGGACGACGAGGACTTCGACCACGATGACGACATCTTCCACGTAACTACGGGAAGGAAGACACATCTGGAGTGGATGGATGGATGGGAATTGTGTGTGTGTGTGTGTGTGTCCGTACCACACAGTGGTCCCACAAGGCCATGATGCACGACAGTGACGACGATGATGAAGACGAGGACGAGGACGAAGAGCACGACGGTCAGCGGGAATGCACTTGTTCGTGGACCGATCGCTCGCTCATATACATGCTGGCAATGTGTGTGTGCTGCACTGCATCAACTGACTGCAGATGCTGATGAGGACGACGACGATGCGCTGGCGGCGTACGACCACGGTGGCACCATGACCTTCAGAGGGCGGTCCGTACGCAATCCCAGACAGACAGACAGACAGACAGACAGAGGCAGGGACACTCTGGAGGATGGCGCATGCACCGGTCCATGAGCCTCTCTGTGTGGTGTGGATGTCTGCAGTAGGTTGGTGTTCGACGACGACGATGACGACAAGGAGGAGGAAGAGGACCCCGATGACGACCCGATGGGGCTGTTCGACGACGATGCCATCGAAGACGAAGATGAAACACTCAGGCACCTGACATGCACACGCGCGTGGCACATGTGTCAGTCACGACGTGCATCGATCGACATGTGTGTGCTGCGTGTGTGTGCAGGGATATGTATGGCGACATGGATGAGGATGACGACAGTGGCGCCGATGACGAGGACGAGGCGGACATGGTGATACGCGGCCCGCTCAACGACCTACACATACAGGACATCATCGACAGCGAAGGTACACACGACACTCATTCACACGGGAGAGAGAGAGAGCGCCTGTCTGTGTACCTGTGTGTGTGTGTGTGTGTGTGTGTAGAGTTCAAGGACGAGTCGGAGTATCAGACGGCCCAGGGCCACGAGTACACCGTCGCGCGTGAGGTCCGCAAACTGCCCGACGGCACCATTGTCAACATCGTCACAACCACGTACGTCAGCCACTACACGCACAGATTCAGAATGAACGCACACACCTTTCTGCTTATTCTCTCTTTCTTTCTGTGTCTGTGTGTGTGTGTGTGTGTGCAGCATCAAGCCGGCGCCCGATGTGGATGAGGGCCCCACCGGCGGCCGCAAAGGTGTGAGGGCCGGCAAGGGTCGCGGGGGTGTGGAGGTAGAGGAGCTAGACGATGAAGGGGAGGGAAGGGAGGAGGAGGGGGAGGAGGAGCCGGACCTGGGGGTGGCAGCGGAGTTGGCGGACTTCGACATCAATGAGGACGAGAGGTCAGTGAGTCACACAGAGGAGATGTGGAGCATATCGATTCATTCACTAATCCATGCCACTGTGTGTGTGTGTGTATGTGTGTGTGTGCAGTGACAGCAACGATGATGAAGAGGAGGAAGAAGGGGGCGAGGAGGAAGAGGAATCGGACGAGTAAGCAGCCCATCCCCCACACGCTCACCCACCCATACAAACCAACAAACAACACATCATGTGTATTCCATATCTGGACGAGCAGAGACGACCTGTCCGACAAGCACCTCAAGGACGACAGCAAGCCATCCACATCCGAGAAGCAGGCCCGCGCCACCGCCAGCAACATCAACAAGCGCAAGCGCGACTTATATGAGCCGGCGCCCGTCGCTCCTGAGGTGGAAATGCTGGGCGAGGTCAAGACGGGCCGCCATGAGGATGAAGACGAAGATGAGGATGAGGATGACGACGAAGGGCAGGAGGGCGAGGAGGGTGGAGAGGGGGAGGGGGAGGATGAGAATGAGGATATGGGTGTCGACAAGGCTCAGTTGCTGCGGACCATCGTAACCACACACACAAGACAGCGCACCGCACAAGACCCAATGCACTGACCTCTCTCTGTCTGTCTGTGTATGTGTGTTTCTACAGCTGAACGAGTTGCATCGCGAGGAGATGCGTGGGTGTTCCCCAAAGTACCGCAAGCTGGTGCGCATGGGGCGGTGGATGCGCCAGGCCAAGAGACGCAGGCTCATGCACCAGCAGCAGCAGATGGAGGAAGAAGATGAGGAAGAATGACACACACGACAGACAGACAGACAGACAAGTGGATAGAGTGTCTGCTGCATGCTGAGGTAGGACGGACAGATAGTCAGGCGTGCGGCCAAAGGGAATCAATCAATCAACTGAGCGGGGAGCGACAGACAGACACATACCTACCTAGCTGCATGAGTGTGTCCTGTGGTGTCGCGTCTATCTTTTTCTGTCGTTCGCTCGACTGACTGACTGACTGACTGGGCTGGGTGGGTGGGTTTTGATACCTTGCTATAGGGAGAGTGACTGACCGACTGGATCAGCTGACTGGATGCCTTAGTGGCGGCTGGCTGCAATTGTCTGACGCGTCTGTCTCTTGTGGGTGTGTCTGTGTATGCGAGTGCACGTGCGGCCGGACCGATGTCGATGGAATGAATGCGGTGTGTCCGGCGATTGAATGAGATCCAATCCAATGGTCAGTCGTGCAATGCACTGTCGTTGCGCGACCCCATCCACATCACCTTGGTGTGCACACCATCACCGCACGCACACTCCCACCGCCTCGGAGCCCCTCGCCCTCTGCCACAAACACAGCACCGTCACGCACCCCCACCCTGGCCAAAAGCGATTCAGCGACCCTTCGCAATGCGGTCACGCTACCGCGGTCAGCGACGTCGCCCGGCACATCCATCAACACACGCTCCATCGATGTGGGCTGGTGGTGGTGCTGGTGGTGGTGGTGGGGCTGCTGTGGTTGCACGGTCACGAGCCACCCCTTGGTGTTGCTCATTGGGCGGGCTAAGCAGGTGCTGCGTGTGGTGTTGCTCATTCGGGCCTCGCCTTCGCAGTTGGTGTGGACAGGGATGTCCCGCTGGCAGGTCCACACAAACGGGCTGAAGGAAGGCTCCTGCTCCTGCTCTTGCTCTTGCTCCTGCTCTTGTTCTTGTCCTTCCTCGGCGGGTGTCTCCCTCTCCCTCTGCTGCGCCTGTGTCTCTCCCGTCTCACCTTCGCCCTTGTCGGTGTCTCCTCCCTCTCCCCCCTCCTCTGCCCCTGCAAATGCCTCCTCCTCGTTGATGTATGTCTCGGTGTGCTCTTCGCTCTCGATGGCGTCCACTCTGTCTTTCGACAGCAGGACAAGAGAGATCGCTGGTGTCTCTGGTGGGGGAGGGGGCGGGTAGGGGGAGGAGGTAATGGCCAACGCGGAGAGCAGACGGGCGCCCAGCAGCCGCAGACGAGGCATCGACAGCTCTGATAGAATGGACAGACCGATCCACAGAGAGAAAGGGGGTGCAAGTGAGGTTGTGCCTCTGTCTACCAGAGGAAGCGTCCTCATAGCCCAGGCGCTCCAGCTCCGCTGCGTCGGCTTTCAGCTCGACGGGCGGTGGGGCGATCTTGCCGCCCTTCCTCTGCGCCGTCCGCACCTCCAGCCGCCACATGCCCAGCTGCCTCGTCCAGTAGGCCGCACACGTCCACAGAGACGGAGGGGAAGACACCGATGGCAGCCGGCCTTTTGGGGTCGGTGAGTTGGCCGACGTGTTGGGGCGCGTGTTGACGATGGGCGTGAGGGATGAGGGCGAGAAGGCGTCTTTGACTTTGGTCCAGCCAGAGGCGTTGGGCTCATCTGAGGGCACCACCAGAGGGAGCGGGCGCACACACGCACCTGCATCCCCCCACACACAAATCAAGAATACAAGCAAGGGAGAGAGGAACAGAGAGGCAGATCGGCGCACCGAACATGACTTCAATTGATGAGAGGGGCGGCGAGGTGATGGGTGGCGGGGAAAGAGGCGGCGACAGGGGGCTCAGGGGATGCACATCATCCAACCCACGCCTCTCACAACCACCAGCACCACCGTCCTCCTGCACCGTCGTCATGTCTCCCCCTCTCATTGGCAGTGACGGGGGCGTCAGCGAAGGGAATGCAATGAGGTCACCCGTCAGCGACCGAATTCGACGCAGTAGCTGATGCTGCGGCTGCACCCCCTCTTGCTGCTGCTCCCTCATGTGTGTCTGGTGGCCGCCGGGCAGTGACGGCAAAGGGGTGGGCATCGATGGCTCCGTGTACGCGGCTGTGGTCCCTTCGGGCGACCCCGGCTGCATCGTGTCGCGAGTGGGAAGCGACGAGAGGGCCGTCTTCTTGTATGGCGGCGCCATACTCTGGTGTGCTGTCCGTCGACTGATGAGCCGACTATTCCTGGACTTCTGGTCCTCATGTGTGTGTTGGGGATGGCCCGGCCCTCCAGCGCCGCTGCCGGCGTCGAGTGAGATGGAGAGAGAGGGCAGGGGAAGAAGTGGCGTGGCTGCGGTGGCAGCGACTGTCTTTGGCCGACAGCGGTCGGTCGCCTCGTCCCTTGTCTGTGGCTGACAGTCCTCCTGCCGATGATAATGAGCTGCCACGCCACCATGCGAGGCAGTGGCAACCGCAACGGCGTCGGAATTGTCACGGAGTGGTGGCGGCCTCCTTGTGGGCTGTCTCGCTCTCCTCAGTCGCCTATATGCCCGCTGGATGGTAATGGCAGCTGCCGTCCTTCTGGCCTTGAACACTCGCCCCTTGCCTCTCTCCTTGTCCCTTTCTCTCGACAACCGCCTTCTGTCAAAAAGAATGGGCGACCGCTTGATCTCCAGCAGGTGTCTCACGGGCCCGCCCAGGTGGGCATCGGCATGCACTACGGGCACATAAGCATTGCGCAGCACGGGGGTCGACTTGGCCGTGTGCACGGGGGATGACGGCAATGAGGGCATCATCCCTTTCAGGTCACTTCGGTGTCTCGGGGCAGACGAGAGCAGCGGGTACCGATGCACGACGGGCGTGCTGATTATCTGCACGCGCTTGCTTCTCTCCTCCCTGTGCTGCTGCTGTTGGTGCTGCTGCTGCTGCTGTTGTTGGTGTGTCTTGCTGTATCTCATGTTGGTCAGTGTGCGCGTGTAGCGGTCCTGCAGAGCGGCGATCAGCGGCTTGAAAGAAGGGTCCAGAAACTGCCCGGCAAGGGTAAGGGCCCGCTGGTGCACAGCGAGACACTCATCCCCCTGACCCGGCAGCCGCTCCAACGCAGCCGCTGCGTGTGAGTAGCCGAGTGCCAGCAGAGCCGTCTTGGTGTTGAGCGTGTCCGTGCCATTGTTGCTGCCATTCGTCAGGCGGGACGGCGTCAGCCTCATCAAAGCCCCCTCACACATCTCGATGGCCTCCTGTGCATGTCTGAGGGCCGCGCACGGCTGATGCAGGTCGGTCAGCACGTCGCATATGCTCAGGTGGGTGGCTGCGCGGTCGTCAACCGATGATGAGGATGGCGAGTGCTCTTCCAGCAGGGACAGCGCCTCCTTCAGACACCCGTGAGCGTTGCGGATCTGCCCGCCCCTCCGATACCACGTCGCCAGGTTGTTGAGGGTGAGACACCGGAGAGACGTCAGCATCCCCGCGAGCAGAGAAAAGCCTAGGCCTCCACCGGCCTCCTTGGCCTCCAACTCGCTCCGTCTCACATGCCGCTGTGCCTTCCGAAGCAGCCGGAGGGCGTCGCTCCTCAGGTCAAGAGCCGACTGCTGGGCGGCCATCGAGTTGACGAGCACCACCAGATCGTGCAGGGCGCTGGCAAATGCATCGGACCGGACGCCACGCTTCAGCTTGATGTCGGACAATCGCCTTTCGAGTCTTTCCACCTCCCGGCCGTCAAGGTATGGTGTGGTGCCTGCCAGTGCAGGGGGAGGTTGTGGGAGGAGCCACGGCGGCAGGAGCTGGCCATACGGCGAGGGGCTCAGAGATGCGCCTTCCATTCGGGGAGACTAGGGAGGGAGTTGCCCGTGAGGTTAACAACGAAGGACTCTCTCTAACCACTGGAGACTCGGAGTGAGACTGGGGGCTGCATGGGGGCAACTCGAGCATCGCGATGCGGGTGGGATGAGATGACGGCTCCGCCCACTGCGCTGGCGTGTTTGACTAGCTTCCTGAGCACCCTCACCTTCTGCCTGGCCTTCGGCTTCATCAGCGTGCAGGCCTTCAGACTCTGGCTGCCCGCAGCACACACCCACAAAGGCGCATTCTTCAGAAGCAGCACCATCGCCATGAGCAATGCTCAGCCACCAACAATCGGTACGCGTCGGTGAAGATGGGCTGACAGCTTTGCTCCTCGGTCCTGTGTGTGTCAGTGAGTGATGTGGTGACCGACCTGAGTCGTGCTGGCGCCATCAAGTCGGCAACGGGCGAGGCCGCTAGCATCGCATCTCTCCAGGGGAAGTCAGTGGCGCTGTACTTCGCTGCTGGGTGGTGTCCGATGTGCCAATCATTCACGCCCGTGCTGAGGAGCTTCTATCAGCGCGTGAGCACCAAAACACAGCATGACAGACACGCACATGCGTGTGGTGTGTGTATGTGTGTGTGTGTGTGTGTGTGTGTGTGGGCCTTCATCTGCTGAATGGATGGGTGCTGCACAGGTGAACACTGATGGGCAGAAGATAGAGGTCATCTTTGTGTCCTCGGACGGCGACAATGCGTCCCAGGCGGCACACATGGAGGCGTCACACGGCCCCTGGCTGCGGATAGATTACGACGACCCCCTCACCGACAAACTCAAGAGGCAACACGGCGTATGGGCAAGACGAGAATCGCACAAATTCGGTACGAACGAGCCAACCGGCTGTTGCATTGTGGACATGGGATATGTGTGTGTGTGTGTGTGTGTGTGTTGCGTGTATGCAGAGGGTATGACGCGTCGTGCGGGTGTGCCAGGTGTGGTTGTGATTGGCAGCGATGGCCACGAGCTGCAGTTCATGGACACAGAGAGGAAAGGGGGAGGAGGTCAGACACACACACACACACACACGGACGCGAGCAGCAGAGAGAGGAGAGGAGAGAAGACACCCTCTCCCTCGTTCCGTATTTTGTATTTTGCAGCGCTGGATCAGTGGGACTTCGAGCACAAACTATGGGAATGACTGAATGAATGGATGACTGAATGAATGAATGACCAGATTGGCGAGAGCTGAAAGACGAAATTCGATGTGTCATCCACGGATGGCTGGCTAGCTGCGTTCATGCTTGGCGTCGTTTGCCATGTATGTGTATGTCCATCTCTATCATACCCAGCTTGCTCTTCGGGGCGTCGGCAGGCAGGCAGGCAGGGATGGAGGGAGGGATTCACAGCCATCTGGTGGGCTGGGTGAGGTGAGTGAGTGTAGGTCGGTCGCTACGTGTGCATGAACGAAGAGAGATGACACTAGTGACTCGGCATGGCAGGCAGATTTAAGTGATGTGTGTTTTGTAATGCTTCCACATACTGACTGCTTATGACTGCTTCAAGTAATCGAGCAATTGCGTCCCTGCACGCAGAATAGGCCGGCTGAAAAATAAACTCCCCGCCCAGCAATGTCGTGTCATGCAATCCCATGGATGACCAAGGCGACGCTCAGATACTGGAAATGGACTGCAAATCGGAAACACAAACAAAATGAGGGTGACTCATGTGAGCTGTCGATGAATTCATTCGATGTCTTTCTCACCTAGCCCCATCTGATTCCCCAATCGCACCATCTCTCTCTTGATGGTCTGTGGTTTCTTTGCGAAGGTGGGCCCCGTTCTGCCCTCGATTTCCCTATCGTCGGGCTGAAAGGCGCCGCCTTGACGACCAATATTCAATCCAACGAGCGGCTTCCTCTTGCCAAACCTGACAGACCAAAGTGCATCCGAGTAGTGACTCATTGAAAGCCTTGGGCGCATATTTGTGTCTCGTACTTCTCAATGTAGTCTGCGTTGAATGCGAAAGACAGAAGAACGACACGATAAATATAATCTCAGGCTGACAATCATTGAATACACGCTGACCTGAACACAACTCGTCATCCTCCAAGGCGAGAAACCAGCGCCACGCTTTCTTGTCGTTGCTCTCATCGAGCAGCTCGAGATAACGCGGGTCGACAATATCCATGCCGCACAACACGGGGCACTCATAGTCTGGGTCCTCATAGGAATCATAGTCTTCGTCCTCATCATCAAAATCATCATCTGCTGGTAGGGCCCTCCAGTTCTGATGAACTATCTCAAGACTGACGTTGAAATGCTCGGCCAAGATGTCATAGAGCAATCGGTCCCTGCCCTTCAAATACTCCACGCCAATGCTCGAAGGAGTGTACTGATATTCGAGCGCAATCGCCAGCGCCTGAAAGCACATACAACAAAAGGCACCCTGACGCACGCATGTAAGGCACGCATCAGATTCTCTGCATACCTCTCTGTCCTTCTCCTGAAACCACTTTTTCAGTGACCCCACGAATTTCTCTGTGATCTTGCTTCTTCGCTTCTCTCGCCTTCCAACCTGCCGGCGGCTGAGGTTGTATACGAGGACACATCGATAACCCGAAGTAACTGTCTCAACGCTATGTGGGACATCCGAAAAGAAGGCTACCCAGGTTTGACGATAAGTAGAATCGCTGGTTTTATGAGCCTCTCCATCCTTCCACAGTGTAAAAGCTCCTCCTTTGTACTCGGTCGGGAGAGAGACGATGAGCGTCGCAAACATGTCTGCCGAGCGCTGCGTGTCGACATGCTTTGCAAAATGGTCCCCCTCACTGTAAATCAGCATCTGCGATGACAACATAGATGTGGATCATAATCACCAAGTCTCGCAAGTGCTGCATCAACGAGAATCGTTTACCTTGTATAGTTCTGCTTTGACTTCGCTGCCCGGCGAAAGCCTATTGGCCACTTCTTGACATATTTCCTCGATGACGGCAGTCCATGTGCCATTGGTTCTGTCAGTGACATTGAATCTCAGACCTTCCTCAAGATTACCTCGGTACTGCTCAGACGTCCAGGGAGCTACCGTTCCCTGTATGTGCAGATCGCTTGTTGCGAATTCCCTCGACTTGCGATGCTCAAAATCCACCCTGTCACCTGGCTCTTCGCCAAGCAAGCCGACCGGCGACTGATTGGCGGACGCATAGGCAGCTTTCAGACTCTCCTCGGAAAGCAGATTCCAGTTGTAAGACCACGAGTATTCCCTCAACAGCTTCCGAATCATCATGTCCTGATTCTCTGATAAGTCGAGGGCCCAGTCTCTTGTCTTGCCTCTAATGACCGGCACAACACCATCAATGGTGCCCTCGATGAAGAAGGGAGGCGATACGATGTCCTTGATGTGCGGCAGAGCCCAATCGTAAGCCTCCCTTTGTTGCTCCTGACTCAGTCGGGTGACCTTCTGGGCAGCCGGTGCTCTCAGTTGCGAACTCGGACGGGGCAGGAGGAACCCAGTTGCCGACGGCAAGATGAATGGAAGCAGCATCGACGTCAGCAGCAGCACCCACACCACCATGGCTATTGGTCGTCACCGAAGGGACGGGGAGGGATGATCTGTGCTTGAGGGTGACAGCTGGCTGCGAGTCAAGCAGTGACGGCGGGTACAGAGTCGTGCGATGAATCAATTCGTTCTGCCTCTGCGAGCCGGGTCGAAGCTAAGCTCGGGTCGAAGGTAAGCTCCCAGATGGACTGTTGTCGCTTGCTGGTGAAGCAATGCACCAAGAGGCGGCGCCCCAAGGCCAGGTGGACATATAGATGCGAATCTATGCGGGGACGCATCTCACCTGCAGATCTGGCTCACAATCCGTGTGTGCGGCTCTCTCTCTCTGTGTGTGTCAGGTGTCCGTGTTTTTCCGCTGTGCGTGACGAGTAGTGACGAGGAGCTGAAGAGAGAAACCGCCGAGGCCACACAAGGATGGTGCGCTGGTGTCCATCCCTTCATGTGTGTGCGGTGGAGATGCGTGTGCAAATGTATATGCATGTGCATAGGGTGTTCACATCAAGCGCTGAATCAGTGCAGGAAGACGAGAAGGGTACACACACACACGCAGACACACGCGTGCACTGACAACGATCTGATCTTGTTGTGTGCAGACATTGCCGTCGATCGGCCGTCTGCTGCTCGAGTGGCGCACATCCACCAGGGAGCGGGGGGTGCACAACGAATACAGAATAGAGAGAATGGTGCGATCCCACACAGGCAGACACACGGACAGAGGCGGCCGGCACTCTCCTTGCATGTGTGTATGTGTGTGTTGGTGACTTATGCAGCCGATCCAGCCGAAGCGTCTAGAGCTGAGAGTGAGGGAGTGCCCACACACTGTCGGGGTGAGCCAACACAGACAGACAGACGAATGAATGAATGAATGAATGGGGATCCATCCGTATGCATGTGTGTAGGTGGAGCTGCCGTTTCCCATCACGCTGGATGTGATCAACCGGACCGGCAAGGAAACCGTCATAGTCATCATGAACAAGGTGTGCACTCACACTCGTGCAGACACTCAGCTGTCTGTTTGAATGTGTGTGTGTGCGCGCGCGCGTGTGTGTGTGTGTGTGTGTGTGTGCATGACCGAATGGGGTCCCCCCCATGTGCCGGGCACCACCACACAAGTATGCGTGGGATGGATTGATGGATGGATGGATGGATTGATGGATGGATGGATGGATGGGATAAGTAAGGGTGGGTGGCGTGTGTGCGCATACAGTCGATAGGCCGTGTGGACGCCAACTTATCCAAGAGGCTCACACTGCCCGTCATTGCACTGCTACTAGGTGTGTGTCCGGCGTATGTGAATGGCCACAGGGTGGATGTTTCCATTGTATATGTGTCCCTGTGTGTTGTGTGTGTGTCAGGTCTGCATGGTTTGTCGGGTGTGTCAGTGCTTGATGTGGCCAGCCAACAGGTACGCAGAGGTCGATCTGCATGTGCACCCGCAAGATCCCCTTCTCTCTCTTCTCCCCCTGTGTCCTTTGGTGCTGAGATGCTGTGTGAAATGCTTGTGCTTGAGCCGAAGATCGATTCATGCGATGCATGCGATGTGCATGTTGCTGTGTCTGCGCGTGTCGTGTGTATGGCCGATATGTGCAGACGACTTTCCATTCATCAATCAGATGTTTTGGCACTCTGTCGGTCATACGAGTCATCAGACACAAAGGATACGGCGATGGGAGAAGAGATGATGAACAGGCAGAGCACTAGGATGGGACAATGAGACTTGCTATAGTGGATGTCTATTTGTAACGTTTGATGATGTGTATGCGAAACGTGATGCGTACTCATATACTCAATCCCCTCCCTGAAAGTAAGTAGTGACCCGTGACGTGATGGCCCGGGAACACCCCGGCCGCCACCGCGGGTGCCTCTCCTTCTGGTGGGTGGTTGGCTTGCTGGGCGCCCCCGAGCTCGTCGACCTCTTGCAGGTCGAACAGCGGTGCGTGGTAGGGATCGACGAGGGGAGTGAGTGAAGACGCCAAGAACTGCGCATTTGACATCATACGGATCTCATTCAGCCTCGGGGGGAGGCTGTGATCCACCCGACTCGCCCTGACATACACACGCGAGACAGGCAATGGCATGAGACAGATGGTGACATGAGACAGAGTGTGTAATATGATCTAGACAGACACTTACACTGTCGGCTTGCCCTTGAGTGCGGCCGCAATCCGGCGCTTGCCGTCCCTGATGAAGAAGTTGAACTCTCGTGCCTGACACACACTGAGGTTCTTGTAGGCCTCGTAGTTGCTCTCCCGTCCCAGTGGCCATGGATTGGGGACGATGCCCGCCTCGGCCATGCCGTCAGTGGTGAAGGCTGCTTATCACAGAGCACTCCGCGACAGGCATAGGTAACCTGACACACACACATACATGAATACACACAAGACACTATGTAAGGTGCTCGTGTCCCTCCCCTCTTTCTTCTTCCTATGCGCCCTCCTTCGCTATTCGCTCCACCGCCCACCGCCCGATACGTACGTACAGCTCGCGAAACGTCAGTTCGGTCGCTTTAAAGAAAAAGCGCTGATAGCCCTGGTCGCCCGTGTCAAGCTGCAGGTTTTTGTGACCGACCGTGTTGAGATCCACTTGGAACTCTGTTACTTTTCCTGCGTATAAGGATGTTTTCTTCTGCTTTGCGCTCTGTTTTACAGGCATAGGATCTAAGAATGGCTACTTTTGCAGTATACACGCGCATCTTCTGTGCATGCATACTTAAGAGCCTGATGAATGCTCGGTCTCTCTTGTAGTTGCTGATGGCGATGTCGATATTGTTGATCACCACGTTGTTGCGTTGAGGCCACCATTTCTCGGCCTCCTCGTTTCTCACTTTCTCCAGGACCTTCAGTTTCTCCCGTATGGCGGCGTCGGTCTCGTCGAGCTCAGTGAAGAAGGCTTGGGAAGCCATCCTGCTCACACACATTCATCAACCCTCAGCCCTTCTCTTTGCTGTGTGGTCTGAGTCGCTCTAAGCATTTCTCACCGGGATGTCCTTTTTGACGTTTTCTGCCCTGCCATTGTTCCATCGTGCTCGAGCGCACATGACTCGCACAGTTGACCCAATGAACGACAGGTCGTGTTGGGCCCTGATTGATTGACAGACCAAGGCATGAGCAGCACAACGGACACAGCCATTCGAGACATCGAAACACGCCAACTTAGAAAATGCCCATTGCTTGACGCCTACCCAGTGAGTTGACAAAAACACGCGGTGTCCTGAGGCGAGTAATTGATGATGCAGAAGACCTGCAGTATGCTCAGCTCCGTAAAACGACATACATTCACCCGGACATTCAGTCTTTTCCAGCCACGACTCCATCCCCCTCACTTACGCAATGAAGAACATCGTGTGATAGCTGACTTGGGCGGGGCTATGTTGGCTCGGTCCTTCGCCTCCTGCAGGAACAAGCGCAGTCGAGGACAGTGTTATTGTCGCTTGAGCCGGCCTGGACGTAGTGCAATGGCATGTCGTCCGGCGGCTGAAGGCCACGTTGTTCGCGCCAGCATTTCCGGTAGCGTGAATGATGATGCCGTCGATGTAGCATTGCATCCCCGCCAGCGCCAGGCCGCCGGTATTGCTGTCCGAGTTGACCAGCACCTGCGGGTTGGTCCGAGTATAGCCGCGCTGCTTGAGGTAGATGCAGATCTGCGAGATTCCGCCATCCACACCGTGTTGTTTAAAATAGTTGACTGTGGCGAATAGTTGATGACGCTTCAGGAATGGGGCCTTCGGCTGGGTTGTCGTTTTTGTGGTGTAGGATGGGCAGCGCTGATGGGCATCGGCCCTCTCTCCATTGCAAACCTGATATCAGAGAAAAACAACAAAGTCAGCGACTTTCGGTGACATGCGAGCGGGCTGACATTCCAAGAATAGATGACATCGACTGAAACCGACACACCGGGTATGTTCTGTCTTCCCCCACGACCTGACTGAGAACCACTCTCTGAGGCAGTGCCTCACCCTTCGTGGTCATGAAGGTCATCTCACTTTGGCAATCGTGAAAGGCCACCGGCAGATGAAACAACTGTGCGTCCCAGTCGTCATGGAGTGTCGTATGGTATACGATCAGCGGCTTAGGTTCCTTTACGATGGAAGTATAGTCGATAAAGCGGAGGACCTGTCGGATGAGATCCATGGCGCGCAGCAGCATCGGAAAGCTTGTCCTCGCGCCACGGCTTGTGCTTCTTCTTGTTTTCCTTCGTCTTGGCGGAGGCACTCAGCGATGTGAATCGGGCGAACAGCCGGCCGCGGTTCTCTGCGTTAATCTGCGTCGTGCCCCTACACTTGCACGTGATAAACAGCTCGTTCTTCATGTCGATGGTCTTATGTTGTGCAAATTGTCGGCGATCTTGTTTGTGTAGTGGTTGTACACGCTCAGAGGCCATGACCACATATGCATTTTCTCGAACTCCGCCTTAGCTTTGTTGGCCAGTTGCTTGGCCTCTTTGTTCGCTCGCTGACTGTCCTCGCCCTCGTCGTCAGATCCGCCCCCTCAACCCTTCTTCAACGACTTCCTCGTCCGCTGTCTCTTCTTCGGCGCGTGCTCGTTGATGGCAGGTCTGACACGAGACACTGCAGAGCAATAGAGGGTTGAGTTACTCGAGCTCATGCATCACATACCAGCCGCCTGCCTTGTTTTGGTGTCCACTTTTTTTGTTGCTGTGCCGCTCGAACCACGGTGCGTCCTCCCCCTCTCCCCCCGTATCCGATCAGCCACCCACCCGCGTCCATCCCTGGACCACCCGCCTCTGGATCTGGTGGCAGCAGTTGTACATGCTGGTCCACACTCATACGACGCCTGGAATGATGCATGTCTTGATCAGCAGCACCACCAGGATGATGAGCGAGAGGAGCCAGACGCCCAGGAAGGTGAGGGTCAGCGACGATGAGTCCTCCCACACCTCCCGTCCACCTCCCACTGTCAGGTCGACGGAGTATAGTCGGTGGACGAAGAGGCTGAACAGACGGATGGCCATGGGCGGTTGAGGTAGGCCGCCTTGTCAGCCACCGCCCGCTGCACGTCGTCTGCCGTGATGAGGAGCGGCAGTTGAAAGCCGCAGCCACTGCCCTTGCCAACGCGCTGGGGCGGCTAACGCCGTTAGCCGCCCACAGCTCGCCCCTGGTTATCACCCACCCCCGCTCGCCTCTCGGAGCATGTCCTTGAATGCCGTCTCGACAAAAGTAGCCTCACAAGCGCGAGCAGGTGACAGAAAAACTGCGGCACAGCCGGGCAGACAGACGGACAGACAGACGGACAGACAGAGGCTGTCCGTACCATTCTCTCAATGCTCTGACAGCCACCGCTTACCTCAGCAGGAGGACGAATGAAGCCAATCCCCACTAGCCACCGGTGGGTCATCTCTGGCTAGTGGGGATCCTCCTCTCGCTTGGGCCGCGTGTTGTCGCGGTCGTAGGTCAGGAGGCCGACGATCCCGTGCTTGCACCACAGCTTGTCAATGCTCTACTTGATGCGGGTGGTGATCTCGGTGGAGAATCTCTTAGCCCTCGCCCAGCCAGCCTGAAGACCCCAGTGAAGTGCTCTCTAAGGAAGGCGTTGTCGTCAACGATGCCATTGCACAAGAGATGCGGGAGATGCGCACTTCGACGAAATGTGCTCGAACTTCGTCGAACTGCGCGCGGTGGAACATTGCTCGCGTGAATTCTCGACTCCGGTCAAACAATTTCCGTCTCCTTCGAGCCAGAACGCGAATCCTGTCCAAATGCAAAGTCGATGTCCGTCCGCATCTGACTGGACATGGCTGTCTGTCTGTCAGTCTGCATGCCTGTCCATTGCATTCACGTGTGCTGCTCATGAGCATCGTCTGTAGCTCGTTACCATTACATCACGATCGACTGTTCGTGTTTGTTCGTGCCGTGGACCAACGCGTGACACTGTGTGCCCGCGCACACGGACATGGCGAATGGTGCCATGGGAACGGTGAGTGACCACACAACCACTTGCTGCCAGGCAGCACGGGCCGTCGCCTCGCGCTCCGACAGCTAGACCTTTGCTCGGAGAAGACAGGTGAGAAGACAGCTAGACGGCTGGCGATTGGCAGGTCGGTGGTGGTGTGTATGTGTGAATGGGTGGGTGGGTGGGTGGGTGGG
>CDMY01000266.1:29835-58076 GCA_001179505.1 Vitrella brassicaformis | reverse complement strand
GTGGGGCGAGAGTGAGAGTGTGGGAAGCGCAGTCGTCGCATTGTGTGGGTTGGCGCGATCGTGCGCGTGAATGCGTATGTGTGTGTGTGTGTGTTTGTGTGTTGAATGGCTGCCCTCTGCATGAAGTGCCTGGGGCCACGCAGAGAGGGAGCGAGGGAGCGATGGGCTAAGCGGATGATATAACATTGTCTGTGCGTGTGTGTGTGTGTGTGTGTGCATTTGTCTATCTACGTGTGTGTCTGTGAAGGGCTCACTCTTTCCACTGAGTGAGAGGATGGCGTCTTGTGTGAGGTGTGTGTGGTGTGTCTGTGCGGGCCTCTTACTGAGTGACGCACGAGTGTGATGCTCACTCACGGAATGCGTGCAGTGCAGTGGTGCAGTCAGTGTGTGTATGTCAGTGTTAGTGTTAGTTATGTGAGGGTTTTGCCGGCCGACGGGTCGGGTCGGGTGAGGGAGCTGTATAGTTGACCACGTTGATACTGTATAGTCTCTCTGCATGGACATGACAGTGAGTGCATTCACATGTCGAACCTTCATGTGTTGGTTGACTGCGATGGAATGGGACGGACCGAGTCACGATTCACTTGTCGCATGTCATGTTGCGTTGCGATGAACTGTCGACTTGCATTCGCGGAGCGAAGTGTGGCCTAGATCTCGAGATCGGTGCCCATTGGCGAGCTAGATGGCGGAGGCGAACGAAGGAGATGGATGATCTCGTGGATGCGTTGATCAGTGAGCTGTGCGGGCCGTCTGCGGCTTCAGCCCCGCCTTCATGCTTCAGAGATCTCATCGCCCGCCTGCAGCACGAACTCAACGATGACCATCACGGCACCGACGGCGACTCTGCGCCCAGGACGGCAGAAAACCACACAGGTAGGCAAGGGCTGCAGTGTATGCCAACACGCTTCACCCAAAGATCTCTCGCTCTCTTTCAGCCGACGCCTCGCGGAGCATCATGTGTGCGCCACAGCCGTCCATTCCCGTGGTCAGCATCCGCAAAACCACGACAGCAGCAAGTCCGCCCACCTCCCCCGACACACCTGAGCAGTTGCCGGCCGACTCACAAGAGGCGGATGAAGGTGAGGCTCCGAGCCCAGCTGCACTGGTGGCGAGGGTGCTGGCGTCGAGGACGACGGGAGGCGGGCCTGCGTGTGATGGAGGTGGGGAGGGAGGGAGAGGGGGGAGGACCTTTGCGGATATGCTGCGAGAGTGGGCGATGGATGCGCTGAAGCGGATGGATGTTCGGCACAAGGACATGGCCAGGCTGTGCCACAAAGGTGAGTCGCAGGGAGGGCTTTGGGTGAGTGGCTGGCTGCTGTGTGCCAGTGACTGACGCGTTCAAGGTCTGTCCGGCCGTACGTGTGTGTGTGTGTGTGTGTGCAGATTATCCGTCGCCTCCGCCCATCCCAGGATGCCACGGATTGTCATTGTCACCGGGGGCCACAGGCAGCTACTACGAGCCCTCGCCCTCTGCGCACCCATCTCTCGTCCGAATTGCCCACAGATTCAGCAGGCGCATGCTCAAGGTAAGGTACACAGATGGGCACAGACAGCACGTCAACGGACAATGAATGGACGCACAATGCCCTGCCCTGCACTGCCGTGTGCAGGAGTTGCGTCTTCTTTCTCACGAGCAGAAACAGGCCATTCTCAAGTACACACATAGATGGATGGGGCTTAGGAGGGATCTCACTGGGACGCGGTGCCATGTCTGTGTCGTCCCATCTGTCTGTCTGTCTGTCTGTCTGTGTGTCAGGGTGCGTGAGGGGGATGAGGACATCCGGCAGGCGGCCACCGGCCGCCCACAGTCGCCATCATCCGACTCGCTATCCACCCAAGGTGGGTGATGCAATCGACCACTAGATCAATGCCTTCACACGCCCGACAGATCGACACATGAGTGAGTTTTCCATGATGCCTGATGCCCACAGGTAGCAGCAGCAACAACGATGGTGGGTGTTCGATGAGGCATGCGGGCGGGGGCTATGTGGAGGAGGTCGAAACGAGACCCCTCGTCGACCTTGCCGAGCTGTACCAACAGGTGATGGACCTCTGCACGGCCACTGCCAGCGGCCAGGAGGGGGATGACGGCCAAGGTCGCCATCCCAACATCCCGGGCCACCCTCCCCTGCCACCCCCTCTCGCACACGGCACTCTCCGGTGCCCACCCAGCCCCCCCAGCCCATCAGCAACCAAACCAAAGACGGCCAAGGCTGTGTGTGGGCATCATGGCGGACTGACGGCTGCTATGGCGCTTGAGCAGAGTGAGGAAGGATCAATGGTGGCGGTGGTTTGGTTTGTCATTTGCTGGTTCTTGGGTTTGCAGGGGGTCTGGAGTACTATCGCGAGATCTATGCTGATCTTCTGCGAACGAGCCCACAGGTCAGTCAGTCAGTCAGTCAGGTCAGACGGTGCATTGCATTCACACGGAGAGCTCCCCATCTCTGAGTTCCGTTGGCCGTGTGCTTGTCCATGCATGTGTATGCAGTTGGGAGGCGTCAACACCCCCAGGAGCGAGCAGGAGCACCTGCAGCAAGGCATACAACTCATACAGAAGGTGAGGTGCCAACCACACACACATACCTCTCTGGCCCCCTTCCACTGCACCCACCATCCATCCATCCATCCAAATTTGCTTTGTATGTATGGTGTGCAGGGCGATCGCGCCTCACTGCGGGCGTATGCTCGTCAGGGGGTCCCCCCGTCCTTGCGCTTCGCCGTGTGGCGCACCATACTGGTCAGCAGCGACCAGGGTGAGGATGCACGGCGGTACCTCCAGCAGTTCGCCGTCGACCTGTCCTCGAGAGAGTGGATACTGGATGACGTGGTGAGAGAGGACATGGATGACCAGGAGGGTGATTTGGCTGATGCCCTGTGCGTGTGTGTGTGTGTGTGTGTGTAGCATCGGTTGGACGTCGGGGAGTCGACTGGGGACTCTCACTACTTCCCATTTGAGCAGCTCATAGAGCATCTAGTGCGTATACACATGACGCACACGCACACACCTGTGCATACTAATGCGCCATTCAGAGGTGCTCATCTGGCTTGTGTGTGTGTGTGTGTGTGTGTATGTGTGTGCAGCTGCTGGCACTGACGCGTGACCCTGCCATCCCCCCCATGAGCCAGGTATGTACCCGCCTGGCTGCCATTGTCACGTCACTCGCCTCTCACGTCACGTCAGTTCCTGCCCTACCCCCCTGTGATGGCCACATCCCCCGCCAACGACGCAAAAGGGACGGTGCTGGTGCCGCCCAGCGGCGTGCTGCCATTCAAGGGTGACTCGAATCGCATCAGAGAGAAGAGCCGTCCAGTCCATGCATCTTCGTTCGCCTGTGGGCGTCCTGCCGGCCGTGATGATGTCATGAATATTCATGTCAGGCTACGCATTGTATGCCGCGCCATTCAGCTTCCTCTCAGAGTCGGTGAGAGTGATAGATACCAGGCAGGCAGGGCAGCCATATCTCGGTCAGTCATCTCATTGGATAGACATGTGCCCTCCCTCCCTGTCTGTGTCATTCACTGATTGCAGCTGACGGAGGTGTATCCCCTGTTCCGCGCCGTCTACTCGACCTACTTCATCCGCCTCCACACACTCTGCCCATGTCGGCCGCAGCACCAGCAGCGCCAGCACCAGCACCACCCAGCCTCCCCCTTCCACACCATAAGCCCTCCGGCGTCTCTCTTCTCGCATGCGGCCTCCCTGTTCAGAGACAATCGCGGCACAAGACAGCCTGATAGCAGCAGCAGCGGGGACGGTGTGTCGTGGGCTGCTGTGTGCCACCTGGTGGGCGGAGAGGGAGAGACGAGAATGGCAAGTGGCCACATGTGAGTGAGTGGATGGATTTGAACAAGGGAGGGAGAGAGGACATTCTATTCCTCACTGTCTGTCTGTGTGTGTGTGTGTGTGCGTGTTGGACAGGGAGGTGGACAGCACGCTTGTTGGTTTGTGCGGTCTGTTTGAGGGCCTGGCGGCGACAACCATACCAGTAGGACTTCATTAATCGTGACATAGTTATGCTGGGTGGATGTGTGTGCGGTGCGCATGGGATGGCATGGGTGGGGTGCAGGGGGTGTATCATCGCCTGTGTGCTCTCGAGTACTGTCCGTTGAAGCTCGTCTTCCCGTGGATCGTACAGGCAGGGATACAGACAGACAGACAGACAGACACACACATATGCAGGCACAGCACAGCACACCCACACACCGATGGATGGGTCGAATTGGATGTGTGGTGTGCAGGGGTTCATCGGTGTCCTGCCGCCCACAGAGGTGAGTGATGAGGTCAGCCAGAAATGACGCACAAGAGGCACATAGTCAGTCGCAGCAAGCAACGTACACGTGGGTGGCGTGAGTGCCTATTGATTTCTGTGCCAACCACCAGGTGTTTTGGTTGTGGGACCGGATCATCGGGTACGACCGGCTGGACCTGCTGCCCCTCCTCGCCGTGGCCATACTCGCATGGCGGGAGCACCAGATCATGAAAGTCATACACACGGTATGTGGGCGAAGTAGGCGTGGGGTGTGCACTGCACACAAGGAAGGAAGACGCACAGAACAGACACACAGATAGAAGGCTGTGTGTGTGTGTGTCTTTTAGAGTGAGGTGGATGTGCTGTTTGCGGACCTGTCGATGGTGAAGGTAATCCCCCTTCTGATGTACATACTCGGATAGATACGTAGATAGTGCTACCTACTGTATACAGCCGTGCATACATACGTACGTACATACGCCATAGCCACTGAATGTCTGAGTGGCGGGCTGGCTGGTGTGTCGCTGGCGCGGTGCCTCGGCAGCACTTCAGACTCAGTCAGGCTGCTGTGTCAGAAGTGGCTGGAGAGGGAAATCGCCAGGACCACACCATGCAGCCAGACTCTGTGAGTGACATCGTTTGGTGTGCAGTGGATCGTCAGAACACGGACTGGGTCCCAAACTGGGCCTGACGTGCATTCATCTTCACACACAAGCATCCCGGCCAGGAACTTTTGCAACGGTCAAGTTGGCCAGCAACGGTCGGAGGGCAAAAGTCGGAACGCCTTCCATCTACCCCTCCCAACGCCTTCCCTCTCCCTCCCCTCCCCTCCCTCCCACCAGAAGGCCGCCGCCTTCCTCCCCATCTCCATCAACCTCGTGGTTCAAACCAACTTCTGCCTTCAATCCCAGCCAAGCACTCTTCTGCCCGAAGTCCCTGGTCGGTCTTCCTCCCGTCAGCCATCTCGTTTGTTTGTCGCCATGGCCCACTCCGTCGCCCAGCAGCCCATCGGCAGCAAGGTGACCACTGACACACACATGGCTCTCTCACCCAACCTGATGCCCACCGCCACCATCCCTACTTCTTGTGTGTCTGCCTGTCTGTCTGTCTGTCTGTCTGTGTGCTGCTGGTGTGTGCAGGTTTGTGATTTGGAGGCCCCCCAGGTGTCGTTGGCCACCAAGAAGCCCAAGCGCACCATCGCACTCAAGGTGCTGGCCGTCGTGGGCGCCATCGTCCTGACCGCCGCGTGTGTGTTCGGCCTCATGCTGGCCGCCATCCAGCGTACGCAGCCACAGACAGCAAGTGGGAGGGGTGTGGTGTCCATCTGTGTGTGTGTGTGTGTGTGTCCGTCAGTGTCGAAGGAGATCACGGTGTCCGACGACGAGCAGCTCGTCAGCCGCAAGGACAGCATGCCTCTGAGGTTCAGCGAGGCACTCGACAGTGTGCCTTTGGAGGGCCTCGCCTTCCTCCCGCTCGACGAGATCCAAAAGATGGAGTCCCTCCACATCAACGTAAGCGAGCCACGGGGGAAGGCACACACTGAGTGGCGGATGGGCATCCCTTTTTCTCTGTGTCCCTCTCCCTTTTGCTGTCAGCTGGGTGACAGGGCCTCTGAGCGTGTCTACAACATTGAGGGCGTCTTCCGTGATCTGACGACCAACACGACTGAGGTCCACCTCTCACTCGGACACATACTCATCGCCAAACCTGGTGAGCAATCCACGAACCACACACATACAGGCGCAGGCCGACACGCACTCTCCGTGCCTCTGTATGTCTGTGGCCATCCATTCACTCAGGCGAGTTCTCGTTGGTCGACGAGAAGGGTGCGGTCATCCACAGCGGCGACTACGAATACGAGTTCCTCACCGACGAGGAAGTCGAGAAGCTCAGCAAAGAGGAGGCCGACACAGCCGATGACGATGACGATGAGGCCGCCACCGACGAGCAGGCCAGCAGACGCCGACTGGGCCTCTTCGGCATATGTGAGTACACAGACAGTCATCAGCTAGACCACCAAGCAGCATCGCCTGTGGCTCATCTTGGCCTCTCTGTGTGTGTCTGCGTGCTCGTCAGTTGGTGGTCTGAAGCTCGGACGCTCCCGCGGTATGTTCGGCCGCTCTTATTTCGGCCGCTCTCGTTTCGGCCGCCGGGGCTACTACGGCCGGCGCTTCTACGGCAGGGGCTACCACGGGGGATACCGGCGCTTCGGCGGCTGGGGCCACGGGGGATACCGCCGTGGCTGGGGCCGCAGGGGCTGGTGGTGATGACATCATACAGTCATTGCACTGAATTGCATTGCTCGACGTTGTATCTACCGAGCCTTCTTTGTGAATCAATCGTGTGCACATCTGTCTGTGTACGTGTGTGTATATGAGTGGGAATGATGTCGATAGGCAGGCAAGGTCGGGTCAGGGTAGCGGGGAGGGAGGGAGAGAGAGAGAGAGAGACCTAATCTGTGCCTTTAGTAGTGTAGTGTGCAGAGAGGCTGCTGGCTCTGGCCCGGTGTCCGTCGGGTTTTGACGAGCAATCGAGCGAGGCGTGGGCGTACATGTCACAACGGTGTCCATCCGTCGCCACCCACCCACAAGTGTCTTGATGTATGTGATGGATGCTGGTGTGTGCTTTTCTTGTGCCTGCCTCCGTCAAGTTTGGATGGATGTGTGTCGATAGGACAGACAGCATCGCACCATAGCACAGCACAGCGTCGATCACGGGGATCGGATCGGGGGGATGGGAGGGACTGACTGGTGGGGTGGATGATACCGAATGCGGTGAATGAATGCAGTGCTATCGCACGCACAATGCGATGGCGAACACAACAGGCTCTGTGTGGTCAATGAAATGAAGGTTACGTTATCATGATGCAAGCAACCAGTGGTTCAGCATTGAACAGATTGAGAAGTTTGTTGTTATGTCACAAGTACCATTGACTCATATCCAATTCATAAGCTCTTTTAGAGTTCACCAGGGCACACCGACACCTGAGGCGCTACGGTTTGCTCGTCGGCGAAGACGCAGAGAAACACACAAAGCCTATATTCGACAAGGTAGGTAAGATACATAGCATCCAGATGCGTCTATATCTGTCTGCGGCACTGCAGCTCGGGATGCGTTCTGGGCGGACCCTTCATCCCGGCTATATCAAGCGCGTGATGTCATTCCCGCTGTTGGAGGACAGCGACACGCTGAAGGAGTACGAGAAAAACCTCGCCATCTGCTCTGCCCTATACGCAGCGAATTATACGGTGCCGCACCGCGTTATGCCCGTCTTCCGTACCGGCGAGGGATATTTCTGGAGTTCCGGTGAGGAGCTGCTGAGCGACTTGCGTACCCACCGCGGCCGCATCGGCGGCCCCATCGGCGCCGCCAATCTGATGAACAACCTGGGCGGGCCGGCGGCCATCCACCAGCACTTCTCCAATGTCAGCTGACACACAACACCCCCGACACACACACATAGAGAGAGAGACATGGATGGATTGTGTGTGTGGTGTGTGTGTGTGGTGTGTGTGTGTGGTGTGTGTGTGGATCAGATTGGCCACACCGGCGCCGCCAATCTGATGGCCATCCTAGGCGGGCCGGCGGCATTCTCAGCGCACATGAGCACGGTCGAAAGACACCCACATACAGACAGACAGACAGACAGATGGATTGTGTGTTTCGTGTGTGTGGTGTGTGTGGGTCAGATTGGCCGCACCGGCGGCCTCATCGCCGGCCCCATCGGCATCGAAACACAGATAGCCAACCTGGGCGGGCCGGCGGCATTCTGCGCGCACATGAGCACGGTCGAAAGACACCGACATACCAACACACACACACACACACAAACAGAGAGAGAGAGACATGGACGGCGTATGTGTGTGTGTCAGGTTGCGAGCAAAAGCTGTGACGCCCAGAGGAGGAAGCACGGCGATGAGGGCTACAGAAAGTCGATGCAGAAGGTAAACGGAGACACAAGAGAGCGTGTTAACTGAACACATGATGTGTATGATGCAGCGTGGTGGGATGAGGGCCAGTCCTACCAAAAAGTCGATGTGGGGCCGTCCCAACAGGTAGGCAGAATGCACAGGAGACGCGCACGCAGCCATCACCTGTGTGATGTGTGCAATGGGTACGCAGTGATGGCGAGTACTATTGTAAGATCTGCGGCAAATCGTACAAATACCTTGGCCAGCACCTGAAAAAGGCCCACGATAAGCCGGGGGACTTTGTGCATACGACGGAGTGTGCGAGCTTGCCAGGGCCCGATGAGGCATCCGAGCTCTCTTTGATGTGAATCGCAGTAGCTATGTTGGACATGTGGTGTGTGTTCTTGGACGGCTTTCTGCCGTGAATTCCTCTTCCCTTCCCTTTCACTTCTCCCGCCAAAGGCGAGCTCAGATTTGACCCAATTCAGCTGGGACACTTTGTCCCCCATCATTAGTGCGAGCTCGGGGTCGACCATCTTCTGAGCTCGCATCTTCGATGGCCGCGGCGTGGAGATTATCGGCAGCGAACATGGCGCTCACACGAGCAACGAAGAGGATATTCCTGTATGTGCTGTTGGCTCTCGGGTGTTTGTGGAGATGCATGGGTCAGAACAACGACACCCAAAACAACACCCAGCCCGACCAATTGAGCTTCAGCTGCAGAGTCAAGGATGCAGGAAGCGTATTGCTGGTATGAGATGTAGGAGATGTAGGAGATGAACGAGATCAGCCCATGTCAGTGAGAGTGCACTGGTGTCCTCTGTGTGTTGTGTTGTCTGTGTGCAGGGCGACAAGGTGCAGCTGTGTGTGTTTGTGAGCACTCATCCTTTCCCACAGCTCATGGCTTTCGAAGTACAAGTGGACAGATACACTGGTCTGGTGCTCAAAGGAAGTAAGGCCGACAAACACAACACACACACACACACCATCCATTGTGAAGGAAGGCATCAAGGCGACCGGCTGTCCGTGCGTTGTGATGCGTTGCGTTGCGTTGTGTTGCGCTGTGCTGTGCTGTGCTGTGCTGCAGCCCAGAAGGCCCTGATAGAGAGCGTGCCCGACGGGAACAGAACAGCAGTGACACCTGTGTACACGTGGATGGCCCTCAAAATCGACGATGCGTCGCCCTACAAAGTGAGTTCAAAGACAACCCCACCACCAACACACGACATCTGACAGACAGATGCCTCCCTCTTTGTTTTCTGTCGGCGCGCCTCTCTCAGTGCAACAGCGACACTGACCGGCGGCGGGAGAGGGTGTCGTGTCCGCAGATCTGGGCGACCGACAAGTACGTCGCGCCCTTCGTCAACGCCGTGATCAACCTGGACAAGGGCAAGATCACCTCCATCGTATGGGACAACGGATGCTACTCGCCCTGCGCCTCCAACTCTGAGGAGTGCCTCAAGTCTGCGGACGTCATCACGCTTACTGACACAGCCGCATCCGGCAGAAGGCTGCAAGAAGAGGGTACTGACGTGACGACCGCGGCGCCGGTTGGCGAAGAAGATGAAGGTCTCGACGTGATTGAGGGGAGCGTGTCGAGGGACGTTGCTCCGGGGGAGTCGCCTGTCTTCTTTCAGCAGCTAGATGACGACCCACCAGAGCCATCAATTGGAAACTTCACGCTCACTGAGACAGGGGGCAGGTGAGTGACCGGACAGTTGATTGAGCAAGCTGAGGCGTGTGTGTTGGGTTGCATATATGCGTCTCCCGTGTGCATGTGATGCGTGCGTGCCTTCATCAGGGCGTCTCAGGGAATGTGTGGGCAGAATTGGGACAAATCGGACAACCTCAAGGTGGCCAGCTGTTATCGTCCCATAGCGGGCAGGTCACCATTGATGTATGTCTGTGTGTGTGCCGTGGTGCGTGCAGATCTTCATCACATGGGCCGGCACCGACCGGAAAGGCAACCACGCACGAAGTGCAGGTACGACAGACAGACAACAGCGGACGCACACACACATCCATCCAGCCATCCATCCATCCACAACTTGTTTCGCTCCCTCCCTCGCTCCCTCCCCTGCAGGCCTGCGGTTCTCCCGTTTCGCTGGCTACACTATCGGCTCGCTCTACAACTCAGCTGAACAGCTGCTCACATGATGTATAGACGATGAGTGGACGGATGGATGGATGGATGGGCGAGGGAGGCTGCATCCATGCGTGTGTGGCGCTCTTTGTTGGTGTGTGGTGCCCCGAACGGCCATTCACTTTCCTCCGTGTGTCAAGACACATGCGTGTTATGTGTTATGTTATGTCCTGTACATGTCCTGTATATCTATCTAAAGCATAATGGTAGTTATGTAGTCCAGCCCCCCATGGCAGCACCTATCTGTCAATCAAGGCACAGTGATCCTCAGGGACCTGAAGCCCAGGTTCGCCGGGCGGCAGTCGACGTCACACGGCACAGTGCACTTGGGGAACCGCATGGCATAGTAGCGGATGCGCTGGTTTTGGCTGTCGAATGCATAGTTCTGGAACTCAGCCTTGGCCTGGGTGGACGTCGTGTCCTTCATCACGTTGCTCAGAGTGCGCTCGAAGTACTCCTGACACACACACACGGACAGAGAAGAAGGAATGCAATTTGTCCCGTGTGGTGTGTGTGTGTGTGTGCGTGTCTGTGTGGTGCAGACCGACTTTCGACAGCGGCACGATTGGGTGGAACCATTCCTTGAGTGTGGGCAGCACCCTGCTCTCGAAGACAGCATCAGGCTGCAGCACGTCAGCCAGGCTCTCCTCGCTCAGGTCATTGTTGATGTCTCGCCACAGCCGCCTGAGACATCACACACAACACACGATGGTGCGCATGTATGTGTCTGTGCGTGCAGATGGAGAAATGGATGCCTACGCGTATTCCTGGTCGTCTGGCAGCGGCCACAGGTTGTGGACCTGCCCGCCCGTCCGGCCGATCACCACGAGGGTCGGCTCCGCACACAGTGTGTCTTCGGTGAGGTCAAAAAAGATGCCGTCGCGCTCCCTGTCGCTATGTGTAAAGTGCCACCGATACGCTGGCTCCGGCAGCTGCCACGCACCCTCATTCAGGCGGTTTGGCTCGCACCCCGGCAGCTCAAATAGCGTCACATTGGCCACACCCTGAGACATGACATACAACGCAGAGAGAATGCCGTATGGCGTGTCTTCATTCATCGGTCGGTAGGGTGGGGCTGACTTGTATCCGAAGTGACATTGCTTCGTGGCCGCCGATGCCTGAGAACTCGCAACACCCCCTGCACTGCTCAGCGGGGAAGGCCTTGTAGCGCCCCGAGTGACCGTCGCCGCCCGTCTGCTCGAACAGGTACACACACACGCTGGCGTCGTCGGTGCACTCGGGGAGCATGTCTCGGTGGTGGTAGTACATGATGCCGAATCGCGAGTCGAAGGTGCCGTTGGCGATGTAGTTGATGTAGTCGTTGATGACGTTCTGCGTGGTGTTGCGGACGCCGAACAGCCCCCCGGTCACCTCGACGAATGGGCTGACCCATTGGGGGTTGATGGCGCGGAGCTCACCCATCCTCATCCAATACCCCTTGCCCGCCTTGGCCTTTTCCATGACGCTGGCCATGTAGCTGTCGAGGGATGCAGAGGCCTCCACGGCATCGTGGACGCTTTCCTCGCCTTCATAGGCGCTGGACAACGAACAGACCTGAGCGAACAAACCAAATAGAGAGCATTGGGTGCACTGGCACACACATACCCGCACCCCTGCGCACCTGGAAGAGAGCGAACAACGCCAGGAGACGCATTGTGAGACGGGTGAGACTGGGGGCTGCCGGGGGCACGAGCTCGCACAGGGGTGGATGCTCCTCTGTTCTCTCCGGAGATGATGCAGATGCAAGTGTTGCTGAGAAAGAGAGCTCTCCCAGCCGCATTTGCAATGGCCGCTCTTGCGGTCACCGGCTTTCCGACTCTGATCTCCTCTGCGGACATATCTACCGTGACGTCGGTCACCCTACTCAAAGGCGTTGATCTGGATGGCGGCGACGACGCCACCTCTATGCTGCACATGACGGCCAGCGAAAAGGGCGAAGACAGGATGGTGCACAGCAGTGGCGGCCTGACAGACTTGGAGATGCTGGAGGCATCGAGGACGGTGTGGGGGAGCCAGATGGCCACGGGAGGCTTCACACAGGTCAACGCGTCGCATCTGCAGCACCTGAGGCAAAGGCAGGCGCAAATGCTCACCCTCGCACAGAGGCAGACACCATCACCATCACCAGGTAACAACCGAGTCCAGTGCAAAGCAGTTCACGGCTAGGTGTTTCTTTGTGCAGTGTCATCTGCAGCGGAGATCAAGGCCTGCGAGCGTATGTACGGCCAGGGCACCACCCTCATCGGCCTGCGGGAGTTCGTCACGGTGCAGGGGGACACGCGGGACGTCAAACGCTGGCGAGACGCACTATCCCCAAAGACACTCCCTGTCGCATTCGTACCGCCAAACACCGAGGAGACGCCACAGCTCGTCGAAGGGTCAGTGTAATGTGTGCATTCGTGCGTCACATACGTGGGAAAGCCACAGATGTGTCTGCGTCTATTTGTGTGTTCTGTACTTACAGTTTTGGTCTTCGCTTCTCCGGCGGAGACCGTGGCGTCGAGGGGCCGCTGCTGCGCTCAAATGTGTCGCGCCTGTCCATAATGCCGCCCCCGGCCATCAACCCCATGGCCACCCTAGCGCCCGGCTGGAGCTTCTTTATCTACGTCGATGTGGACGGCGAGACAGCCGCACGCCGGACACTTCTATTCGACAGCGGGACAGACAGCCGTTTCCAGATAGTAATCGAGCCCTGGCCCTTGAGGGCCATCGGCAAGATGAGAATCGGCGTGCAAGTGGAGGCCAACCCACTGGCTCCCGTCATCAGCGAGACGACGAGTGAAGAGGGAGGAGGTGGCGTGACGGCAATGGCGGAAGAGGACGGCAGCCTCAGGCGGCGGAGAGACACCGCTGGGGCTTTCGGATCGCTTTCGGAGAGCAACAACCACAAGGGCCGAAGGACGAGTGGGCGCGTGGTGCTGGTGGAGAGGGACGGGCAGCTGGAGAGACGGTTCCAGGGGGCTGAGGGGGCGGTAGATGTCCCCATGTCGCGGGAGAGCGTGATGGTGAGCGCCTGCTGGGGCCGCCCGCAGCTGTATGGCTTCACAATCGCGCCTACTGCCGATGGAAACTACCGAGTATGTGTGTATAATTAAGACACACACGATGGGTGACGTCAAGAGCTTTGATGCGTGCAGGTGCACGTGTTTCGCGAGGAGAAGGAGCTGACGCCGGCAGGGGGCCGTCTGCTGGCGACCGAGGGGACGACGGCCAATCTGACCGAGACTGGCAGGTTTATCCATCGGATGCGACGCAGACGACTTCAACTGCTTCCACGGTTGGGTAGCCAGCCCATTTCTTTCACCAGCACGTCCACCCATGCTTCATGTGGATGGCTGCAGGTGACGTGCGGCTGGCGGCCATCCCCTTCCGCACATTCGAGCCGGAAAAGGAGATGCCCGAAGCCGTGAGAGACCTCAACTACATTCTAGGTATACAGTTCAAGTACAACGTCCTGTATGCCCACCACGACGCATGTGTGTGTGTTTGTGCTGTGGATCGTCTTCGTGCAGGCCGGACGGCCATATGCGGCAACGGCATAGTCGAGTCTGGTGAGGAGTGCGATGGGGGCGACAAGACGGAAGCCGAGACCAACTGCGCATGCAACTGCAGAAGTCAGAACAGCTGTCAGCAAACACACACACACACACACAGAGCACACACCCAGCCCCACCCCTGCGCGCATCTCTCCCTCTCTCTCTGTCTTCTTCCTCAGAGTTGTGTCCTGCGTGGGGCAGGTACATCGAAAAGTACAAATTCAACGAGAGGCATTTGACGACGGAGTACGACGAGGGCACAGAGGGTCGCGCGGCGGGGGACTACCGTGTGCTGGCGTGCCAGCGGGGGTACTCGTCGACAAGGCGGTACCGGAAGAAGGAGATCATCTACTGCGAGAGCGACGGCCAGTGGATGCCGCCTGAGACCGTCTGCAAAAGTTCGGCCGCCACACGAACAGAGCGGACCAATCCCAATTCTCTCTTTGTCTCCCTCTGTCAGAGGATTGCGTTCGTCCCTACATGGAAGAGGTGAACCGTCAGGGCCTGCCGTATGCCGTGTCGGGCCCCGAGACGCACGACAAGGCCCACGGCACGGTGGTCAAGGTGAGGTGCAAGGGAGGCGCAGAGGTCACCTTGGGCATACCGCCCGTCGAGCGGACTGTCACCTGTGTCGATGGGCAATATACCGAACCGGGACTGCACTGCGAAGGTCTGGTACCCCCACAGAGACACAACAGGGCTTCAGTGCACCCAATGCGCGCGCGTGTGTGTGACAGACAAGTGCCCAGAGTATCCCGACTTGGGTGACAGTCTGTATCACGTGTCTCTGCCCGCCGGTGTCAAGCCGCGATCCCTGGAGTCGCTGGAGCACATGTCCTACCGCAACATCAGCTGTGTGGAGCCACACGCCGCCAGCAGCCACGCGCAGTACGCCATTGTCTACTGCCTACACGGCGAGTGGACCCCTCTCAACTTTGTATGCGAAAGTCAGCACAGCAAACGAAGAGACACACACAATGGCTGGCTCACACCTGTTTGTCTGTCTGTCTTTGTGACAGCCCCTGTCCGCCGTACGAGCCGCCTCCCTCCCCTTATCTGATTCTGCGGACCTCCCACACGGCAGAGGGCAGCGGTCGTCTGCAGGACGTGGTGGCCAACCGGGACTGGATCGAGATCGGGTGCAACCCACTGGAGGCGGTGCCCTTCTGTCGCAACCGGGGGGAGGAGTGCTCAGAGGCCACACAGATGGTCTGGTGCGTGTCGGGACACTGGACGCCGCAACTCACCCTTCAATGCATCGGTGGGTTGTAGGTGTCTCTGCCCATTTTCTACCCACTATTTCTTGTGTATGTGTGTGTGCGTGTGTGTGTGTTTGCATATCAGAGCATTGTCCAGGTGAGGCGGAGCTGCCGATGTCTGAGAGGAAGGGCTACAAGGTCACCTACGGCGGCAACAAACACGGGGACGTCTCGAGGGTCGAGTGCGCAGAGGGCTACATGTCCATCACCCCCAACACCACCGCCGAACAGATCCTGTGCGCCGAGTCGGAATACCAGACACCCAAGCTCACATGCAAAGGTCCGCCTGCCTGCCTGCCTCTCCTGCACACACGGCTTCTCTCTCTGTGTGTGTGTGTCAGCCTCCTGTACGGAGGAGCCTTTCCTGCCCTATGAGGGTTACGTGTTTGAGGGCGACCGCCTGGACCTTTCGCACGGGGCCACCCGGACCATTGCGTGCGACACGGCACAGTCGTTTGAGGCCATCACGGCTCATGACACCGATGTGCTGACGTGTCTTGAGGGGCACTGGACGGCCAGAACGCTCGAATGTCGACGTGAGCGTTTCCTTGAAGGCCTTCTCGCAGTGTGTGGCATGCATATCACGTTGTCATGCAGGCACGTGTGACAGCGACTACCTGGTGGCTCTCCGGCGAGCAAACTACTCCCTCTGGTCGCCAGCGCTGCCAGACCCCGACAACCCCGAGCGCTACCCCGACACATTCAGACCTCTCACCGTTGTCACTGTGAGGTCAGTCGGCGACGTTGTTCATTTCTGTGTGCAGTCTCGTGCATGGTATTGTATTGTGCGTAGGTGCGACAGGTCCCTCGGCTACCACAGTGTGTCGCTCGACGTGCGACATCCATCGGACGAGGCCGTCAACATCACCTGTGTGGGCGCGGTCAACCCCATCGACCAGTGGGAGCTCGCCAACCTCGAGTGCGCACCCTCCTGCCCCACAGACCTCTTCAAGACGCTCGGGCGCAACCCCCGATACACACAGGAGTGGACCTACGCCGCAGACATCGGCCACACATCCTTCAGGCCAACCTACCAGGAGCTCATCAACCCGCCCCCAGCGCCCAAGCCCCTCGAGAACCAGAACGTGGCGAGAGGGTGGCGGGGCATCCCCCCGTATGTGTATCACAACTCTGAGGTGCGGCTGGAGTGCGCCCCTGGTGCGTCTCCCATGGCTGTCAACGGCACAGAGGGGCCCGGGGTGGATACAGCGGCCGCTGACCTGCTCAAGTGCAGGTTTGGGTCCTTCGATCAGCGGACACTTGACTGTGCGGCGGACTGCCCATCCTTTCCCGCGCTGCCCTCTCTCTATCACGTCGAGTCATTTCCTAGCAACGGACGACTGGCACATGGGTCGAGGCGGAGATTGTCATGCGATCTGGGAGCGGGCAGCCCCACGAGCCGGGATGTGACAACTGAGGACGTCTACTGCGTCGACGGCAGATGGAGCGCCCACACATTCGAATGTGCCAGTGAGCGAGCAGAGACATCGACCTCCACCAGCTTGCAAATGGGTGTTGGGTGGGTGGCTTTTGCAGAGTACTGCGACCCCCTGCCGTCCTTCTCCGGAGAGCGGTATCGCCTGGAGCTGACCCAAGAGGGCACCGGCCATGTGGCGTACCGGGAGCGGTCGCACGGCAGCACCTGTAAGATCAGAAGTTCATGTATTCCCTCACTGACCAATGTTTTGAGGCTTTTATTCTCAGTCGAGCTCTCGTGTCGTGACGGGTACTATCCCGCGCAGGCAGAGACACCCGAGCGGATCACCTGCAGCCATGGCAGGTGGACACCATTCCTACTCGTCTGCATGAGTGAGTGAGTGAGTGAGTGACAGAGGGATACAACAACCAGGCAGAGAGAAGGGGAGGCAGCGAGCGACGCACGGACTTCATCCAATTGTCTCTCCGTTATTTGCAGAGAACTGCGAGGGGCCTCCACACCTGGGTCCGGCGTATGTGACGACCTTCATCCGCCCGCCAAGCGGCGGTCAGGTGGCGTGGCACCACGGGGCAGAGATCAACGTCACGTGTGCGGCGGGGCGGACCCCGGACGTGGACACGCTGATCCAGTGGGAGGTCATCCGGTGCCTCGACGGCTTTTACACCGACAAGACGCTCATCTGCAAACGTACCAACGGACGCACACCAAACACCAAAGACCTGCAAAATGACCTCATGACTGTGTCAGGTCCCTGTCCCCGCGAGTACACTGCTAAGCCGGGATATGTGGTGACGTCCGAGCCGCCATTCGCCCCGTTCCCCTACGCCAGGCCCCTCAAGTCGGGCACTCTGCGGTCCGTCCGTTGTGCGACGGAGGACGGCTTCTTCCCTGTGGCGGGGCAGAACTCGGCCGCTGTCGTGTGCGGCGAAGGCAACTGGTCGTTCCTCGCCATCGTGTGCAGACGTACGCCAAGGAGGGTGGAGAGGGAATGCAATGCGTCCACTGCTGTGGCTGGTTGCTGTGGTTGGTTGGTTTTGCTCGTCAGGTGCCTGCCCTCTGCTCTACTTCCTCCCACACCCCGATGCGCCCCCTCCGCTCGAACACATGCTCTGCCCCATTGCCTATCAGTACGAGCCAGCCGAACCCCAAGACGCAGCAAAGGTCCTAGCCGGGCCCAACGCCACGCTCATAGTCAACGAGACGACCGGTGGGATCGACTGGAGCGCATATCCCCGGCACAAGACGGAGGTGAAGCTCAAGTGCCGGTCGTCTGACGTGGCTGGGGAGTCGTGGCACCCCGCTACGGGCATCGAGACCGACTTGACCACCACCAAATGCATCAACGAGTCCTGGTCGAAGATATGGCTGAGATGCGGACGTAAGTGAGCGAGCAGAGCACACAAAAGACAACCAGCGGCTGGCTGGTTGCTCTCTCGGCTGTCTGTCTATATCTCTCACTCAGGCGAGTGCACGAAAGAGGCGCTCATCCAGCGGATGCCTTCCTTGACCTTTGTGGAGAAGAAAACTCCCGAAGAGACAGCAGAGGACAGGGGAGGCATCATGCCCCCGCCCGCCCCATCTGAAGCCCTTGTCGATGCAGCGGGCCAGACGGTGGCCTGGCAGGCTTTGCTCAGCAGCACCTTCCCCCACGGCACGCAGCTACGGGTGTCTTGCTCGAGCGACGCAGGGGTGCGTCACCTGTGCGACATCGACGCCGACGTGGACGCTGAGCACCGGAAGGCTTTGCAGATGATGTACGGGGAGGCGCCCGAGGAGCTGAGAGAGGGGAGGCAGCACATCACCTGCATCAACGGCACCTTCACCGCTGTCACCCTCGGATGCGAGAGTGAGTACTTATGCGTCACCATGCATGTGTCTCCATCCATCCCTCTCCCTCTCTCTGTGTGTTCTCTCTTTGTGTTTGCTTGTCTCAGAGAGATGTGACTACAACGACATGCGTGAGTGGCTCAAAGCGAGTGACGGGTACTACATCCTGGCCAAGAGCGACCCTTCCTCCACCCCCGACACCTTCCCCTCTGGGGGGTGCGTCACTCTCATGTGTGGGGTGGCCAACAAGGCCTCGCGGGGCCTCCCCGGCGCTGGGCGGCCCACCCAGCCGGTCTTGGGGACAGCCCAGCCCACCACCGTATACTGCGAGCAGGGCAACTTCACCGCCGTCAACCTCTTTTGCCGACGTGAGCCATGCCAACACAGACAGCGTGGGCGGATGGATGAATGGATGCCTTCCTTTTTCTGTGTGCCTCTGCATCGCAGAGCAGTGTGGCCCTTTGGTGCTGAATCCGGAGCGTTATGTGTACGTGACGGACGAGGGGTTCCCCCCCGGGGCCACGTCTCCCCCCGACACACTCGTGCATGTGAGGTGCCAGGAGGGCATGTCGAGCGCATCGGGGCCGCCATACGGCCGCGACGTCATCAAATGCGATGACGGCATCTGGACCGAAACTCTGCTCGACTGCAAAGGTCAGCAGGCACAACAGAGAAACAATGGTGTACTCTTTCCCTTTGTGTGTATGTTAATGCTCTTAATGCAGGTGATTGTCCCGAGTTCCCGCTTCCCGTGCCGGCGTGGGCGTATGAGATCGAGGGGGAGGGGAAGCTTCACGGCGACTGGCGGAAGCTCAAGTGTGCCGAGGGGTACGACGCGGGCCTGGGGGTGCAGGTGCACAGCACCAAGCTCTACTGTGACGACGGCAAGTGGGAGGCTCTCGATCTCGGATGCTTCAGTAAGCAGATCAAAGCACGTCCCGTCCATGGTGGTGGTGAGTATTCCGAGCTCCTGATGTGATTATGTGTTCAGAAAATTGCCCCCGTGCGGACCGGGTGATATCCCTCGACGTTGAGCGCTACAACTGGTTCGACAAACAGGGTAAACACAACCCTCTCACCGCACGGCGAGCACGAGAGAGGGCCTCGTGTCTCTCGTGTCATGTTGTGCTTTTCAGACGCGGAGCCGGTGATCCCCACGCCGCCGCCCGACGAGCCCATCAAGGGCACCAACGAGACAGCCCCTGAGGGGTTGCCCATCGGCATGGGAGCCACCGGGTGGATCAGACCCACACACAGGTCACTCACCTGACACACACATACACACACACACACACACACGGACTGTCTCTCTTTTTCTGTAGGTAAGGAGGAGGACTTCTTTGTCCATGCGACGGTGCGTCCACGGTGCAAAGAGGCGACACACGGGGCCAACGACACGCTCAGCCACGAGTGGCGGTGTGAGTTCCGCTACTCCGACCACACAGTGACCTGCACCACCCTCATGCTGCCCAACGTGACGGAGACAGGGGAGGAGACCATGATCACCCTGTGGGACACCACCGAGTGCAACACCACACGCATCCACAAGCGCAAGACCACCCCCCACTGAACAATGCGGGCTGCTGCACAGACAGGGGAGGGAGGCGCACAACGCATTAGCAGGAGGGGGCGACAGTGGCAACCACACAGCCACGACCAAGAATGTGCTGAATGCGACCGACTACGAGTACGTCTGCTCCTGGAACTACGCCGACCACAAGGTGGACTGCCGCACGGTGGGAACCCCGGCACCAGTGTGAAGGTCAACACCGAGGGCTTCTTCCTATTCGGCGACCCTGATGACCAGAATTGCACCGCAACCGTGCCGGGCCAGCCTTACAACTTCACACGTAACCTCAAGAAAAGAGAGAGGGAGAGAGAGAGAGAGGGATGGAGAGTGTCGATGTGTGTGTGTGTGTGTGTGTGCAGCTGTAGCGGAGGTGCGTCTGCACAAGTGGGAGGTTCCTGCGGTGCACAACGCGCGAGTGGAGATAGACTGCCGCACCGACCGCATGTACTTCCACAACGGGGACCCCCGGGCCCGCATGACCTTCGTCTGCTACGACGGCAACTGGACTGTCCCATCTATCATGAAGACCAACATGATGCCTCTCAGCTGCAAAAGTAATCAGCTGCTACTGCTTGCCGCAAGCTTGGGTGATGAACACCTGTGTGTGTTGTCTTGTTTGGCGCAGAGGCGTGTTTGAACGACGTGCGGTTGGAGCTGAACATGACTGCCGGCGGGGGGTATGCTCTGCAGGAGGAGGAGCTCACCAACGACCAGGCGGTCGTCTACCACGGCACACAGCGGCGATTCAAATGCCAAAAGACACACTCGGCAGTACACACACACACACAGACACGTGTGTGTCTCCATCACCTGTGTGTGTGTCCGTGTGTCGATTTGTCAGCAAGTGGAGCGTCTGTCGGGTCCCGAAGAGGAGTTCACCCGCCCCTGGGTGGGCGAGGAGGGCGACAACACAGAGGTCGACTGGTTCAAGATCGACCCAGTGGACATCGTCGTATGCGAAGACGGGCACTGGTCCGGCAGAGAACTCTACTGCTACCGTCAGCCAGCCAAAACATCCACACACACATACATCCATCGAGACATGCATGGCTCCTGTCTTGTTTGTTCTGCAGGCAAGTGTGCCGAGTTCCTGAAGCCCAGGCCGCCAGAGGCTCACATGCTGGAGGTGGACATCCCGAAGCATGCCGTCATACAGACCGCCATGAGCCAGCGGGGGGCACGTACTGAGGAGGGAGCCGCCACGCTGCCCCATGGCGTGACGAGAAGGCTCTTCTGCAATGCGAAACGGTACCGGCGCCAGTGTTTGTGGTGGCTGATGTCTCTGTGACCCGTATGTGTGCGCGTGCAGTGATCTGGCTGGTGAGTACAAGGGTCACCGAAGGGGATGGTGGGCGATCGACGCCGAGGGCGTAATGACCGACTCCCAGACAGACGAGAAGTACGCCATAGTCACGTGCAGAGACGGCGTCTGGTCCGCACCACCACTCAAGTGCCAGCGTGAGCAGAAATGCGACACACACATACAGGTGGGGTGTGCCTTCTCGACGGGTGGATGGGATGGGCGTCTGTCTGCAGATGTGTGTCCGCCGGTATGGAAGCAGCTGCAGGAGCTCTGCGAAGAGTACCACGAGAACCTCTCGCCCAACAACAAAGAAGACGTCTGCTACCCCTTCACACAATTCGCCGCCGAGCGACGCAGGCGTGTCGGGGACGCCCCCGCACCCGCCCGCTTCAAGCAGAAATTCGAAGGCACCAAACCCAACAACACAGAGGAATTTGAGCGAGAGGTGATGCCAAACGCGACAGAGACGGACAAAGAGATCATTGAAGGCTACAAGAAAAAGTACCCCGAAGACACGGCGGCGCTCTATGGCAAGGACTCCAACAATACCGCCACTGCGTTCGTGGAGGGAGTGGCGGAGATGAAGCCCCTGAGCCCCTCCAGGCCCGTGAGTCAGGTTGATCTCAGGTACTGTGCGCGTGAGGCGTGCAGAGACATGTGGGGCGCCCTCTCGCCCTACCGCATCCTGCAGTCGATATTCCAGCCGGACACAGCAACGGAGAGGGCTCTGGGCAAGAGCTTTGCCGAAGTCGACTCCGAAGAGACACACTTGTTTGCCCGAAAGGTGCGCCTCGCCTGCCGTCATAGCAATGCGAATCAAGAGATTTTGTGTGGGGTGTGGCTGTCTGTCTGTCTGTCTGTTTTGCAGCCTGGTGATATCCATGTGGTGGTATGCGACTGGCGTGCCCGGTTCGCACCCCGGATGTCGGAGGACTATCCCACCATGTTTTACGACACATACCACGGGGGACAGATCGGCGAGCTGCGCTGCCTCGACGGCAAGTGGAGCGACCTACAGCTGAGATGCAGACGTACACACACACACACACAGAGAGAGAGAGAGAGAAAGAGAGAGAGAGAGAGATGACGCAGATGTGCTGCATCCCATCCCATGCCATGCCATGCCATGCCATTGCAGCTGGGTGCACGGGGTCCTTCAACATATACGACAGCCCCATGCTGAAGGAGAGGGTCTTCGCAAACAGCACACCAGCAGCCACTGGGTGCGACAAAAACTCCGGCCTTTTCAAAGCCACCGGCGCCACACCTAGCCTCCTTCAGCTCTCGGATTCACAGCACACGGCCCACCCCAGCCACATGAACGCCACCTGCGCCAGTGCGCCCTGGGGCCAGCAACAGGGTGACTGCCAGGCACCCGAGACGAGAGCTGCCCCATCAGCGGCCATCGAGAAGGCCAAACGGACCTATGTCGAGACGGAAATGTCTCGGGGTGGTGCGCCGCAGCCGACGGCAGCAGGAGGCCCGTGGGTCAGCCTGACGCCGGTGGTGCTCTTTTCCCCCTTTCTGACGCCCCATGGCGGCCCCCTGGATCTGTTGCCTTATGTCGAGAGGGAGATCGACAGCCGACGACCAAGGGAAAGCTCTACAGGGGCCCGTCACAGCAATGTTAGAGCAGAGGCCATGCCAGCGCCGATCAACGAGGCTGATGGACCGCCGGCAGAGCCCCCGGTGCATAGTGGGTCGACAATGCCGCCGTTCCTCGCGTCTTTGTCGGCTTTGTCTCGCAGCACGGTGCCGCTGCTGACCCTTGAGGCGCTCCAGGCACAGCAGCAAGTGGCGAACACCACACACGGCCTCTTGTGGCAGAGACACATGCTGCCTCAGCTGCTGTCGAGCAGCGAGAACGCCTCGGAGCTTCCCATGGGTGTGGTCTTTGTGGCTGAGAGACCTACAAAAGAAAAAGGAAGAAAGAGACGGAGAGCGCCTGACCGGGAGATGGTCCAGTGGCCGCCTGTCCCAATGCCCGTCGACAAGAGACAGCCACTTTCCTCCCAATTGGCTCTTGCCCTCGTGGAAGACCGTGAGGGCCGTCGGCTCGCCCCCGTAGCTGGTTTCGGCTCCCAGATCAACGACGCACTCGTGGATGTGTGGATTTGCAACGACAAGGAGGTCTCACGGGCCTCCACCCACAATACGAACGTCTCTGCCTCTGCCCCCTCCCCTCCCCCCGTGGCTGCACTGGTGCTGGCCGTCCACCTGTCGGAGACACAGGAGGCGAACAGACGACATCTGGCCGAAGGAGGAGGAAGGGTGGCATCGTGCCAGGTTGAGAGCCGCCGTCTCGCATCTATGAACGCGAGAGCCGACCGCGTCCATCCCCATCTCCAGCACCCGATCCTTGTCGAGGTGGCGGCGCCGTCGCAACCCCTTGTGGCGGCCAACATGATGCCGCCTGACGCCGTCCTTCGCGAGCTCCGGTATATACGCGACCACGTCAAGCGCCATCACGGACCCCCTTCCACAACAAGTGGCTCGTCGACTTCACAGTATGACGCGGGAGAGACGCCTCCCCTACTGCTGCTGAGTGGCGAGATGATGGTCCAGCATGGCCGCGGCCCTTCTGCGTCTCCCGATCTGTTGACACCAGACAGAGACATGGAGCCTGACTATCTTTTCGAGACCGCCACACCGGGGCGCAAGCGGACCCGCACAGTGGTTCTTGGCCAGGAGGCGTCGATCCTTGAGCCCTTGTCTACTGCCCGCATGGCGTTGCACACGGCGCCAACGCCTGTGAGGCTGCTGGTCAAGGGCACGACAGAGCTGGGGTACACCGTCTCACAGTGGACACATGGCGACGAGGACGACAGCAGCAGCAGCAGCAGGGGTGCCATCCTGACCTACTACAGTTCTTCTTCAGATGGGACACCCCTTGGTGCTCATGGTCAGCCTGCTGCGTTCATTGAGGAGAGCAAGTACAGCCCATTGCCGGAGGACTGGTGGAAAAATGATGCAGGTAAGGAAAAGCAACAGGAAAAGAGCAAGGCCTCCTTCAAGCGCCGGCTCCACGGCGTTCAGCTCAAGGCCACAAGACAGGAGGAGGAGCGCGTCAAAGAGATGCTAAAGAACCCCTTGATCAGTCCAGATAAGTATGCCGAGTATCAAGAGAGGCTCGCGAAGCTACAGGAAGAGCAGGAGGAGCTCATAGCTCTGCTCAACGCCACTGCCCCCGAGCCCATGCCCTTCAATGAGGCCTCTGGCCCAATCAAGGGCTCCCGCTTCGTGGACATGTTCCGGGAGAAACCGGACACCACCAGTGTGGGGGGGCCGTGGGGGACGCCCTGCAAGCTGTTCGAGAAGAACGTCGGCAAGAACAAGTTCCCCATGGCCAACCTATTCGCCATCTGGGGGCCGGGCTGCTGCGACATGTGGAACTGCTGGCAGGGCAGACGGATGCCTCGCAGAAACCCACACGCCCAAACCAAGGTATGTCTCCTCCCTTCCTCCCTCCCTCCCTCCCTCCCTCCTTGTGTTTCGTGTGTGTCTTTCAGGTAGAGAGCGATCCGTACTGCAAGCACCGGCTGTATGGCGAGGGCACTTGGGTGGCCATCGAGTTTGGGCTCATGAGGTGGGGGGCCGTGGACGGCTCGGGGCGGCCAGAGAAGACGGAAAAGGGAGGAACCGTCGGGGAGAACCAGGCAATATACGCCATGTGTGGTATGTATTTATGTGGCAAATGGCAGGCCGGCAGACAGACACCGGATGAATAGATGTGTGTGTGTGTGTGTGTGTGCAGATGCGGGGAGCTGGCATGTGCCGCACATTCCGTTGCACCCCAACTATGTGCTCGAGACCACCCAGTGGGGCGAGGAGAAAGAAGTGGTCCACCGATGGTGGCTGGACTGAATTAATGACAACGAACGAAGATGGCTGTCTGTCTCCATTACGTTCATGTGAGATGGAGGGACCTTTGGATTTGTGGGTGTCAGATAGATTATGTGTGCCTCGGCGCTTTCACTCAAGGATTATCTGTCGCGTGCACAAGAGCGGCGCATGGCATGGTGACTCACTTGATTCGATATCCGGCCAGAGCAACCCTTGTACTGTACTGTAGCAGTAGATAGATTGACGTACGGCCACGTCCACCCCACGTACACCAAAGTGTTTGTCTGCAGCCACGTGTGGCTGGCGTGCCAGAAGGCATCGATCGACTGATTTGTGGGTGTCTATACAAACAAGATCGATTTGTGGGTGTCAGACAGATTATGTCTCTCTCTCTCTCTATAGATGCATTTGTTCAGAGTGTGTGGCACTTGTGGCTTAGAGTTGCCTTGCAGGCCCCTTTATATTCGCGGATGGATGGACATTAGTGACATTAATTGAGTACTTGGCTATGTATGTGTCTGGAGAGCTGGTCTGGTTCACGTCATCTTCTATCTAAGAGTCCCATTGGTGTGTCCGAATCAATGTCACCCACCGGCCATCAGCCACACACACACACATCCGTCCATCAATCCATCCATCGTGACCACAGACAGATCCATCCAGGCATCCGCATTCCACCACTCGGCCAGGCCAACCACACCAACACACACACATCCAACCACCATACACACACACACGTCCCTTCCCCCCTCGCTGCACACACGCCAAACAAAAGATGCAGAAACGAACCGATCGGTCACGACGACAAAAAGAACCCCACGACACCATACGCGGCACTCCATCCGACCCACCGACCAACCCCCTCCCCTCCCCGTGCATTGTCTCCATTACTGCCCCTCTCCTCAGCTCGCCGACGGCGCGGCCAGAGAAGGAAGACAGCAGTAACGGGCTGACTGTAGTAAGGCGGTGTGGGGAGGTACCAACACAGTCGACAAAATGGCAAAAAGAAAAACTGACACGCTGCGATCCCCTGACTGACAGCCCGCCCGATGAGAAACAAAAGACGGAGAAACGGACCGATCGACCGACGACGACAGAAGAGAACCCCACGACACCACCCACCCCCACGACACCACCCAACCGTCCCTCCCTCCATCCGACCGACTGTATTTGTGTGCATCACTGCCCTCTCCTCAGCTCTTCAAAGAAGCGGCCAGAGGAAGGCAAAAAGCAGTGATGGGCTGACTGACTGTAGTACGACGGGTGGGGGGGAATCGAATCAACCCAAACACAACACGACACGCAATGCATGGATTGCATTGCCCCGCCCGGCCCGTCCACCGCTGCCCATCGATCCCCCGCTACTTCTGAGAAACGGCAAGGTCAGAGCAGCAGTGGACTGATTGGCGAGGGAATGCGCTGCGGTGAGAAAACAGACCGACCGACAAACCACGACAGCCATTCCTTCTCCAAAAAGAAGATGGATGACAGACAACTGACACGCCAGCCATTCCGTGAGCACAAGCAGATCCATCCATCCATCCAGGCATCCGCATGCCACCACTCGGCCAGGCCAACCAGACAACCGACACACACATCCGTCCACCACGCACACACACATACACGTCCCTTCCCCCCTCGCTCCATACACGCCATCCATCCATCTGATGTACTACGAGCCCGCACAGCCAGCCAGGACCGAGCCAGCCAAACCATCCATTTGCACACACACACAAACACGCAATTGACTAGAATATTATGTACAGGTGCCATCCACGACACCCAGAGGCAGGCAGGCAGGGGAAAGCGGGCGGGCCTGCACGAATTCTGAGAGAGTCTGTCTGTCTGTCGGTCGGTCTTTATCTCTGTCTGTCTGTCGCTACGTCTGTCTGTCTGTCTTGTGTGGATGTCTGTGTGTGTACCAGCGCAACCATCAGCAGACTGAGGGCGGCTGAGGCACACATCTCGAAGCTAAGCACCGCAGAGAGTGAGAGAGAGAGGGCGGAGAGAGAGAGAGGGAGAGTAGAGCCACAGAGAGAGAGATAGAGAGAGGGGGGGAGGGGGGAGGGGGTCGGCCAGGCCACTTAGTCCACTTCACTCACGACACGACAGCGCACACGTCATCAAACACACACACACCCCGCCCAGCCAGCCAGTCCGCCCAGTGGCCAGCCAGCAGCCGGTCCGTCAGTCCGTCAGCCAATCATCCGGTGTGTCACTGGCTCCGCTCGCCCCCTCCACTCCACGCCATCCATGTCTGCAGCAGGTATGTAAGGTACGCCCACCATGCACCAACGCACGAGAGAGACGAGACACCCACCACACCATGCACCCATGAACGCATCCCACTCCTCCGGCAGGCAGGCAGGCAGCTCGACCAACCAAGGAAGGAATCAGCCGACCGACTGACGGACCGACTTACCGACCACTGGGCAGCTCTCTAGGCGTGCCGTGGCGTGTCTGTCGTCTGTCTGTCTTGTTTGTCTTGTCTGTCTGTGTGGCCTCTCTCAGCTATCAGATTGCTACATCCGTCCACCACCACCACCACACACCCCATCAGCACACGCCTGACAAGCCACTCACGCACACCTCACTCACGCACACGCCGCACCGCGCCGCACCGCATCCAATGGTCGGCCGGTCAGTCAGTCAGTGCGCCTTGCGTTTCTTCCGGTGGTTGTCCTTGGGCTTGGCCATGGAGGATGCGGCTGCGCTGCCCAGGTGGATCTCCTCGGTCTCGATCTTGATTTTCTTGCTGGGGCGCTGGAGCTCCTGGTCGGCCTTGCGCACCTTGCGGCTGCGGAGTTCGTAGCGCGGCTTGTCCGCCTCGGCGTCCGGGGTGGGGCGGTTGAAGGTGAAGCCCAGGTCGTGCCCCCAGTGAGTGAACTCCTGCACACACAGAGGGAGGGAAGGTGTGTGTGTCAAATAAAGGTGTGTTGGGCTGGGTCGCTGTCTGTCTGTCTGTCTGTCTGTGGGGTGTTGTGTGTTGCGTGCTTACGGATTTGTCTAGGTCATCGAAGTAGGGGTGGTTGAGTGCCTCGTGGGCCGTCAAACGCTCGTTGGGGTTGAAACGCCACAGACTGCACACACACACACACACACACACACACAGAGACAGGGACAGTGATGCGTGGTGCGTGTGTGTGGGGGAGGGGCGGGGG
>CDMY01000266.1:0-29535 GCA_001179505.1 Vitrella brassicaformis | reverse complement strand
TGTGGGGGAGGGGCGGGGGGGGGGGCTCACGGACTCGAAGAGTAGGCTGAACTGTTCGTCGTCGGGCATTGGCACCCGCACGTCGTCGATGACCTCACGCAGGGCGGTCTTCACCTCATCGCGGGGCTTCTGGGCCACGTGCGGCAACGTGTGACACTAATGCACACACATCCAACGCAACACACACAGAGAGAGAGAGATAGAGATGGATGGATGGATGGCTGTGTGTGTGTGTGTGCAGGTGAGTAGGGAGTTACCATGCGGTTGTACGTCTCCATGTTGAGCTTCTTCAACTCCTCCTTAGGCGGCAAACCTAACACGCGAATCATCTTGATCAACGAACCGTACTCGGTGCTGTCCTGCACACACACACACACACACACACAGAGAGAGAGAGAGAGGGATGGACCATGCACACACCGGCCTTCTGCGCATGTGTGTGTGTCTTTGCCTACGCGGAAGGGCCGCGCGCCGGTCGCCAACTCCAGGAAGATGCACCCTGACACACAACGCACAACACACAACACACAAACGAAGCGTGTGTGGGCAGGTGAAGTGTTGTGGGTAGGTGTGTGGGTCAGTCAGGGTCTACCTACCAGCGGCCCAGATGTCGCCTCCGCCGCCGTACTTTCGCATGCCGAGGATCAACTCAGGGCCGCGGTAACCTGACGTACCCAAATACTTGGGGTCCTGACACAAACGAACCACCATCACACACGGGGTTTTGGTGCGTCTGTGGTGTTCAGTGAGTGGTGGAGTGGGCATGTGTACCTACCGAGTGGTTCATGAGTGGCCAGCCTTCGATCTGCCGGGCATGACCGAAGTCCGTCAACTTCAGCAACTCACTGTCGACCACACCACACACAGCAACCGGAGCACTTGAATGATCTCAGGCTTCCTGTTTGGGGTGCGTGCGCGCGCGTGTGTGTGCGTGCGTACCGGCCCTTCCTGCCAGCCACCAGGATGTTGGCAGGCTGCACGCACCAACAGCATCAAGACGGGAGGAGGGGACATGTGTGTGAGGGGTGTGGCATCCTGTGTGTGGGTCTTGTCTTGTGTTGTGTGAGCGACCCACCTTGAGGTCGCGATGCACCACACGTTTGAGGTGCATGTAGGCCAAACCCAACAAAATCTGACACACACACACACACACACACACACACAGGTGGACGTATGGTGTGGTGTGGTGGTCGTCACCTACCTGAAACATGAAACGCTTGACCTGCTTGGGCTTCAACACCTTGCGCACGTAGATTTCCATCTGCAACACACCACACCACATCTTCACATCCGTCCGCCCACTGTCTGTGTGTGTGTGGTTACGGTCTGTCCTGGGTTGTCGGGGTCGGGTACGTTGCGGACGTTGCGCATGAAGCGGTAGAGGTCGCCGTGTGCAGCCAGCTCCATGGCCATGTACAATCGGCGCTGCTCAGCATCGAGCCATGACTCGTACACCTTGACCACGTTGGGGTGATCCATCATCTGCAACATCGACTGCACCACCACACCAACACATCACACAACACACAACACAGGGGTGGGGGATGGGGGATGGTGCCTGATGTGGTGTGAATTGATTTGTCTGAGTGGTGTGTGGTGGGTCGGCTTACGACGTCGCGCAGCTGCTCCTCGGTGATTCCAGGGCGAGAAGTGGAGAAGTCCTGCAGGCAGCACAAACGGCAGAGAAGAAGAACCAGCCCATGATCCCCGTCATGTCAACGCATGCATCCCATCCTCGGCCTCCCCCTGTGTGCGTCTGTACCTACCTGGAGCTTGATGGCCCTGTGCTCCTCAGTGTGTTTCTTGCTCTTGGTGCTGCCATACGCAGCGCTACCTTCGGTGGCACCAGCGCCATCGCCGGCAGCTCCCGGTGCCGCCTTCTTGACGGCCTCAACCACCTTGCCGTAGCTTCCGCTGCCGAGCGTCGTCAACACGTGGTACTTGGTGTACATGGTCGGGTCTTGTGACCAGCCCATTTCCAGTTCCCCTGCCGACATGACTGACGGATGGGATGCCTCGACGGCTCACTCACACGAGAGAATGCACAATTCTGAGGCTCTGGCCGGGTGGCATGCAGCAGCTCCGCGGAAGCACAGCGGAACGGGTAGCGATTGCAAAGAGCCCGCTGCCTAGAAACGAGCAAAAGCAACGCGAAAGTCAAAAACTGTCGCTACGAAGCTCGCACTGATCGTTCGTTCGTTCACACGACTCCCGCGCATTCAAGTTGCCTCTTGAACCATCTGTGGCGTCCTCGAGTGCCCGCGGTGAGTGCTGCAGTCCTCAGTTGTCGTCTTCAGCCCTCAAAAAGGTGAAAGACTCGTCAGGCTTTGCAAATGAACGCATTCGGTCCTGCAGCCGGCTGATATGATCCGCAGTGGTGGCCGGATGCAGATGATTCTGTGCCCGTGGGTGCCAGCTCCCAGCACTGAAAAAGTCGTGTCTCGTGGATCGAATCAGCCGTTTGTTCGGTCGTTTGCAGTCTTTTCCTCCTTTATCTTTCTCCCCTTCCCCCCGGCCCCTCCGTGCTGCCCTTGTTCCGTCCAGCCGTCCCTTCGTCCGCAGGGCCAAGATGGTGACTGGCAAGGCCTTCCTGCTTCTGGTCCTCGCCACTTCAGCTTGGGTGCTGGTGGCCCAGGCGCAGCAGACGTGCACCAATTCCGAGGCGGCCTGCAAGTGCAAAACAGGCCGACTCTGCTCAGGTACACACAACGGTGACCGCCGCAGGTCCGCTGACTGTGACTGTGCCTGTCCGTTTGGTGATCGCAGGTGTCGTCGAGTACTGCACCAGCGGCACACAGAGCTGCCTTGCGTCGTCATGCCTCCTCTGCCCTGAAGGTGCGCCAACACCAAGGCAGCAATGTACCGCCTGTCCGGCCCACCCCGCCACACGTGTGGCCACTGCAGTCTTGGTTGCACTTGTGTGTGTGTGTGTGTGTGTATGTGTGTGCAGGTTCCGACAGCGGCGACAGCCCCGCTGCCCCTCCGTCCCCTACCTTGCCGCGGGACGTCCCTGACCCGCGCAACCCGGCCTGCACTGCCACCGGGGGCCGATGCGAACTCACCTCACAGTGCTGCTCGGGCGAGTGCAAGTGGAGCACACGAGGAGTATTCACCTGCTGTACGCAATCCGGGGAGAGGGACGGAGGGAGGGAGGGGCGCACGCACAAGCCGATGGCTTCTATCGTCTGTGTGTGTTTGTCAGATCCGCGCAACACTCGCCCGGCTGTGCCTATCAAGCGGCCCCGACCCCCAAAATTCATACCGAAGCCCACCTCGGGCAAAGACATCCTCGGCGCAAACAAGTCTAGGAGATGACGACAGAGCCGACCCAACGACGACGCGGCATATGGAGGACAGGAGAGGACAGGGAGGGCGACTGGCGTGCGATGATGCCCCGATGCGATAGACAAGTTTTTCGTCGTGTTGTGTCTTGTCTGTCTGAGGAAGATAGATAGAGACGACGAGAGAGGTGTGAAAGTCTTTGACGTGTGTGCCGGCCGTCGTTTTGTCGATACGCTCCTGCGGCCGTCGTTTTGTCGATACGCTCCTTCCTGCTCTTCGTGTTGTTGATTATGAGCAAGGAAGGTGAGAGGTCTTCGTGTGTGTGTCTGTGACTGTGTGCCCGCGCCTTCGTGTGGCTATCTAAACAAAGGGCTATCCAACTGGATGCCTACGTGATGTGGACGTGCGTGTGGGAGTGACTCGTATGTATGCGACTGTACATATGACATCAAGTGTTGTTGCCGGAAACTCGCTACTCTCGAGCAGGCTGGCCGCGGCCAGCAACGGTCGATCAACGGCTGAAGGGTTGAACGCCATCTACCCCTCCCAAACGCCTCCCCTCCGCCTCGCCAAAGCCGCCGCCATCCTCCTGTCATCCCATTCCTTGTGGTTCAAACCAACTTCTGCCTTCAATCCCAGCCAAGCACTCTTCTGCCCGAAGTCGCTGTCGGTCCCTCCCCTCGTCAGCCATCTCGTTTGTTTGTCGCCATGGCCCACTCCGCCGCCCAGCAGCCCATCGGCAGCAAGGTGACCACTGACACATGGCTCTCTCACCCAACCTGATGCCCACCGCCACCATCCCTACCTCCTGTGTGTCTGCCTATCTGTCTGTCTGTCTGTGTGCTGCTGGTGTGTGCAGGTTTGTGATTTGGAGGCCCCCCAGGTGTCGTTGGCCACCGAGAAGCCCAAGCGCATCACCGCACTCAAAGTGCTGGCCGTCGTGGGCGCCATCGTCCTGACCGCCGCGTGTGTGTTCGGCCTCATGCTGGCCGCCATCCAGCGTACGCAGCCACAGACAGCAAGTGGGAGGGATGTGGCGTCCATCTGTGTGTGTGTGTGCCGTGTGTGTCTGTCAGTGTCGAAGGAGATCACGGTGTCCGACGACGAGCAGCTGGTCAGCCGCAAGGACAGCATGCCTTTGAGGTTCAGCGAGGCACTCGACAGTGTGCCTTTGGAGGGCCTCGCCTTCCTCCCGCTCGACGAGATCCAAAAGATGGAGTCCCTCCACATCAACGTGGGCATGGAAGGCACACACCACACTGAGTGGCGGATGGGTATCCCTTTTTCTCCGTGTCCCTCTCCCTTTTGCTGTCAGCTGGGTGACAGGGCCCCTGAGCGTGTCTACAACATTGAGGGCGTCTTCCGTGATCTGACGACCAACACGACTGAGCTCCACCTCTCACTCGGACACACACTCATCACAAAGCCTGGTGAGCGAACACACACCAGCCACAGATACACTCAGACCGACACGCACTTCCTCTCTGGCATCCGTTCACTCAGGCGAGTTTTCGTTGGTCGACGAGAAGGGCGCAGTCATCGACAGTGGCGAATTCGAATATGAGGAGGCCGGAGATGCCGATGACGACGAAAGCAGGCGCCGCCTGGGCCTCGTGATGGGCGGGGGAGGATGTAAGCAGCAGCCACCGACACCAACACATGCACTGTCCTAACGCGCGACTGTCTTTCTCTTGGCCGGTGGTTTGGTTGGTGTGTGCTGGCAGTCCGTGTGGGCAGCAGGAGTCGGTCCCGGTTCAGTGGCGGCATCTTCAGCCGTCCCAGCAGCCGGCACATCGGTCGCACCGGCTGGGGATCACGCTTCAGCGGCCGCAGGGGGTGGTTCTGAATACGCCCAGTCAGCGTATTGCTGGCTCGGTTTTGTTTGTCAAGCTTGTGTGCATAGCTGCTTGCTTGTGCTGCATGTGATTGTCGGATGGATGGATGGCATGGAAGAGAGAGAGAGAGAGAGGGAGAGAGACGGCATGCCTCAACTACTAACTAAGTGTCTGGGTTGGTCGATGAGATGAACCTTTTGTCGAGTTTAGTCTTTGACGGTGCTCATGGGTATGTGCTGCTGGGTGTGTGTATTTTGTCTCTGTCAATGGCCCGGCGGAGGATGGCGGCTGATGGCGGTTTTGATGTCGACAGACAGAACCGACGCCGCCACACAGCTGCAGCTAGAGCACAACACACACCTGTGCGTGACTTATTGGTAAATCGTCTTGTGTGCGTGGCGTGCATGGGGTTTCATCGTGCATCGATGCGACTGACTACGACAAAGACGATGGATGTTTCAGTGGATGCTCTGAAACTTGATGCTTCGAGTGTCGAATGCTGCGAACTCACATACACAGCACTGCATTGACTCATCAAATCACTGAGTTCTGTTGAGAATCGTCAGCACACACCAACAGCCGTCCGACGAGAACATTAACGCGCCGCTGGAAGCACTCTCGAGCACCTGCAATGCGAGCTTTGGGTCGAGGGCAGATCTTCTGCGGGACTGTGCCTGGATGATCTATAGTGGCCAGATCTCTGTCACAAGGCTTTGAAAGATTCGTTCCCTTCATCGGTGGCTTGTGCGCCTGGCGCAGGGATCTCCGCAGGTTCGTCCTGTGCGTCGACACCAGTGCTCTCAGCGGCCCTCCCCCTTCACAATGGACGGCACGACAGCCGTCAGAGAGAGAGATGCGGGCATGACCGAGCAGCTACGGAGCCACCAGGGGTTCCCAGGTGTGTTTAAGCACCGGTACGAGGACTTCCACGTTCACGAGATTGACCTGGAGGGGCGGACGCTGTGGCTCAACGACCTGCTGGACAGGAAGGCGGTGGTGGATGAGTTCACCAACAAGGGCGACGCTGAGGCCGGCAGAGGTGCGTCAGTGAGTGAGTGAAGAAGAGAGCAAAGCGAGAGGCGTCCGTTAATGCATCTCTGCGTATTGCAGGTGTCGATTTCGAGGCGTACGAGCTGAGCCCGCAGGCGGAGGGCGCCTTCTCGTCTATCGGCGTGACGGCCGCCAGCCTCGCCAGCCTGACGTCCTTCATCCGCTCCTTCCCCTCTCTCCTCCATCAAGGCCTGCCCCGGGACGAAGCCACACAACGACAGATAGTCCCCTCTTGCCGCATCGCCCTCAACTCACCAAAGTCGACTGCTGATGGTGATAGTGGTAGTGAACCATCTGACTCAGCAATCAAAGAGGTCCGCAAGGAGTGCCATCGTCTGGTTCGCGAGCATCTGCCCTTCATCAACAGCGACACAGTGCGGGCCAGCGATGCGGCCAGCGGGCGGTCAGACAGCCTGGAGGTGGATCTGACGCCCAAGCCGGCCCTGCTGAGGGCTCTGGTGCCGAGGGAGTGCCAGGTGGCGGATGAGCAAGACGCGCCAGTGCAGGAGATGTCCGACAGGCAGAAAAAGCGCGAGAAGTTCCAGCGGAGGGGAGGGAGGGGGAGGGGGAGGGACCACCGAGGCGGCAGCAGCGCACCGAGCGTCTTCCAGTCGGCTGGCGAGAGGAGGTCATCGCGTGCTGAGGGGAAGTGGGTGCAGCTGTCGCTGTACAAGGAGAACAGGGACACGGCAGAGGCCATCGGCTGCTTGGCTCAGTGCGTTGGGCGTGAGAGGAAGCAGTGTGGCTTCGCTGGCACCAAGGACCGGCGGGCCATCACGGTGCAGAGGGTGGCGGTGCGGGGCGTCACCATCGAGCAGATTAAGAGGGCCATCCTCCACCGCAAGTGAGTGAGCCAAACACACAAACCGGACAGCACAGCAAAACACAGACAGCACAGCACAGGCCGATGCCGGCATCTGGCTTCACTCAGGTGGGACTCCCGCCTTCGCATCGGCGACCTCTCCTACACCAACAACAAGATCTGCCTTGGCGACCTCCAGGGCAACCTCTTCCGCGTCGTCCTGCGAGGAGTGCCGCCCTCACCCAACGCCAACAGCCCCCCGCCGCCCATCGAGCAGGCCTTCGAGGAGCTGCAGACTATGGGGTTCCTCAACTACTTTGGTCTGCAGCGGTTCGGGACGTCTGCCCACATCCGAACACACCACGTGGGCGTGGCGCTGCTGGGGCAGCAGTGGAGGAGGGCGGTCCGGCTCATACTTGGAGATCACGATATGGTTGGTGTGTGCAGGGCAGGAAGGAGCACACCCCAGCTGACTGCATAGGGCGTGTGGTGCTTGCTTCCTGTGTGCAGATGGTGGTGTCAGAGGATGGTGCTGATGGTGCCTCCGAGCCGTCGGCCAAGAAGCGACGTCTCGACAGCGACGCCAAGGCCCTCGGTCACTTCACCGCCACAGCATACCTGGCTGATGAGTCCCCCGAGAGCGCCAAGGCGGACCTCTCATCCCTCCCCCCCAACCTGCACATCGAGCGGACTTTGCTGCAGCAGCTGGCGGCCGACCGGCCCCTCCTGGAGTGCCTGCAGAAGCTGCCAAGGCACACCCTATCTCTCTACGTCCACAGCGTGCAATCGTTGGTATTTAACAAGCTGCTGTCTTACCGCATCCGTGTGCATGGGAAGCGGCCAGTGGTGGGCGACCTCGTGGGGGCCACAAGTGCCTTTGATTCGCGTGCAGAGCGGCTCAGGAGGAAGCAGGGGCGTGATGGCGAAGATGAGAACAACGATGCTGATCAGGAGGAAGGTATGAGAACGGGAGAAAGCGCATGGGTCTGTCTCTGTGCAATCCAATCCTCCCCCTCGGCTGCTGCCTGCAGGTGAGGACGATGCTCAGACTGACGAGAATGAGTCGTTTGCCCCCCAAGACGTCACCCCTCTGTCGACGGCTGACGCAGCGGCGTCCTGTAGCCTGGAGCAGGTGGTGCTGCCCTTGCCAGGGTCGTCAGTGCGGTACCCCACCATCTTGGAGGGCGAGTATCGGCGAGTGGTCAAGGAAGAGCTGGGGCTGGACCTGGAAGACTTCAAGGTGGGTAGGGTAGGGCGTGTTGGCATTTCAGGATTGCACGTGTCATGTGATGGATGTGTGTGTGTGGTGCAGGAGATTGCGCATATGTGGGGAAATCTGCCTGGCGGTTATCGACACATCTGCGTCAAGCCCCGAGACCTCAAGTGGCTCTACGTGCCTAAGGTCAGCGAGTGAGTGGGACAGACAGACGCACTCACACACATCCAGCCACAGGCAGGCATCACCCTCCTCGGTGTTCGTGTTGCTGCTCATGAGCAGGTGGGTGACTCGTCCGTCCCCCTGCTGACGTCTGCCGTCGATCGGCAGGTCGGCAGATGGCGAGCGGACCAGACACTGCTGCCCTCCACGAACAGCCCTGCCCCTGCTGGTGCTGATGGTGCAGCTGACGGCCCTGGAGAGAGGCAGGAGATGGCGAGGGGTACGGGTGGGGGTGATGTGTTGGACGGTAAGGGTGCAGTGATAATGCAGTGCGTGCTGCCGCCCTCTGCCTACCTGACCATGGCGCTGCGTGAGCTGCTCGCTGTGGACACGGGGGCGGCGAAAGCAATTAAGGGGGAATGACTGACGAGTGAGTGAGGTTAGGCAGTGCAGTGCATGTGGTGACTGACCGTGAGTGTGGTATGGATGGAGATGATGAAGCCAGTGTGTGTGGATCTTGTGCGTTCAGCCCATGCATTTATCGATCCACCCATGCGTGCCATGAACGGCGTGCACAGTTAGCTCATCCTGAGAGACGGCCATTGTCCAGGGCAGGCAGCGCAGACCTTCCACCGTCACAGCACCTGGTCTCCGATAGGGAATGGCTCCATTCCCGAACGGACGCCGTGCACGTGTCAGCGGTAATAACCAGCCCATCAGACCACAGCTGAATCTTCCTTCCACCACTCGTCAGCATCCCACAAATACACACCATGGACTCAAACATCGCTGGGTATGTATGCACAGAGACGAGACGGACCCGACATGGCCCGTCCGTCCGTCTGTCTGTCTGTCTACTTGGCTGTCTGTTTGCCTGCTGTCCTGAGTCTCTCGTTCTCTTCGCTCAGCAGCCGTATCTCATTGCGGTGCAGATCCATCTTGGCCTCCAGACGGGCTATGTGCCTAAGAAACACACCGTGACGACAACACCCAATACATCCATCCAACCATCCATAGATGCGTGTGAGAATGTGTACCCTCCCGCTTGTGCAGGTATCTCACTTTTGCATGGCCTCCATCTCCTGCCGCAGCTGGCTATCGTCGGCAGTAGGCCCATCTCTCACACCGCCCGCCCTCCCCCCCGTCCCCACAGCCTCCTCCCACTCGCGCCTCATGGCCTCCAACTCCTTCTGCGCCGCAGCCAGCGACGCCCTCAGCAGCGGCACGCCCTCGCTGTGACGCAACGCACCCCTCACGAGACTGTCCAACTTGTCCCATCTATCGCTGCCACCCCTTCTGCCGTGATCCGCCCGCTGCTGTCCGGGCGTGGCTGCTGAGGTCTGCCGGCTCCATGAGGGTGGGGAGCCGTGTGCGATGGCGAAGTAGGAGGAGATGTCCTTGACGGCGTGTGACAGCACTGCCGCCTGGCTGCTGCTCTGCGACTCGGTGAGCTTCCGGTCGCGGAGGTCGGCGTGGAGCCGCTGGTTCTCGGCGTGCAGGTTGTCGACCTTTGCCGTCAGCTGCTTGACCTGAGCTGCCAGGGCCTCCCTCTCCTCCGTGAGCTTCTTCATGGTCTCCTGCGCCTGCTCGAGGGATGGCTCAAGGAAGGCGTTTCTCTCCCTCGTCACCGCCAGCTTCAGCTGCAGCTCCTCCAGACGAGTCGCCAGCGGAGAGCCGCCCACACTCACTCGCCTGCCCCCGCCGAAGGAAGAGTCGTCGCTCGCCGTCATCTTGCTGCCGCTAGCGGCCTTGGTGTCAGACGTCTGCGGCCCATCGGTGCTCTTCCTGTCGCGCGAAGACGCCGACACCGGCGACACGCTGTCCTCTACGTGGATGGGGGGAGGGGGCGAGGACAGCTCGGCCGTCGTCTGGGGACTCCCACCCTCTCTGTCGGACTGGGGGTGGTGGTCGGCAGTGGGTGAGGGCGCCGGTGATGCGCGGGGCGAAACGCGCCGATAGCGGTCCAGGATTTTGGAGAGGGCGTCGCGGTCATCTCGTAGGTCGGCCGGGAGGAGCCGCAGGTCCTTCCTCCGGCGATAGTTGACCAGCAGCTGTCGGCCCCTTGCCAGTCGCGCTGCCTTGTCGGGGAGCGCTGCGGCTCTCTCCTTCAGTCGCTCCACAGAAGCTGGGAGAGGATGACGCTCCATCAGTGACGCCGAGGCTCTCTGCCGCCTGGCATCACCTCATCGGCTCAGCCGGATACGCAAAGGACGTCGCAAAGTGGTGCTTGTGGCTATAGAAGAAGGAAGATCTGTCGAAGGTCGAGCGATGACAAGGTCCCATGGCTGCGTGATGCCTTCGCGTTCTTCCAAAGCGCAAGCTCAGAGGCGAGCTTTTGCAGATCTGGCGCGAAGAAAAGGGGCGCTCCAACTCTCACGGTATCATTCACCCTCTGGTACATCCCGACATTCATCGATGAACCTCAACTTCAAGGAAGGGCTGCAGAAGGCCAGGGAGGGGCTGCAGGTGAGTAGGGATGGGTACCACACACGCACTCCCAGACTAGGGGGAGAGGCAGCTAGTGAGTGGTCACAATTGTGTCTGTCTGCGCACACGCATCTCGTCTGTCTGCAGAAAGCCGGCAGCAAGGCGGCGGAATGGGGCAAGGAGACCGGCAAGAAAATCGATGAGGCCGTCCACAAGGGCGTGGAAGTCGGTAAGAAAGGAATGCCACACAACACAGAGGAGACCACACCGGGTGTGTGTCGTGTCATCCCCTTTCTGCCTGCAGTTGAGCAGAAGTTAGCGGGCAAGTTCCCTCCCGTGCCGGTGAGTGAGTCCTGCCTGTAGCACAGACACCAACCACACCACCCATACACACCAACAGACAGAGAGACGGTGTGGCTGTGCGCTCATCGGTGTTGGTCTGTGTGGCTGCATGGCATGGGATGGATGCAGGACGATGTGTTGAGTCCTCAGCGAGAGGAGCTGGTGGCCTACGAGGGCGCCCTTGCCGCACTCAAGTTCGAGTCGGGTCTGTTTACCAAGTTCATGAACGCGTCGGGCGAGATGCAGCCCGCCAGGCTGCACACGGCACTCAACCTCGTCAAAGGTGGGTGACCCCCAACACACAGACACGCACACGAGGTTGCCTTGCGTTGTCTTGTGTTGCTGTGGTGGATCAGCCAATAACGAGCTGGATGTGGCTGCTGCTAAGTATGCTGAGGCGTATGTGGCCCTGGGCACCGACCGTAAGCCACAGACGGCCGGACAAGACGCCAGATGCATGTGCATGTTGCCGCCTCTCACGTCAGGTCAAGATGTGCACACCAAGGCTGAGCAGCTGGCCTTCGAACTTACCAACCGGGAGGCGCTCATCCAAAACGGTACGTAGCTACACAGCACACACAACACACAGACACTCAGCCATGCCATGGGCAGGGCAGAGTTTGTTGGTTCGTTGGTTGGTTCAGTGAGGAAGAAGCTGGACAAGCGCGACAAGGCCTACAAGCTCATGCAGGACCAACACGCTGTGGTATGCCAGTCGGTCAACGCCCGCCACAGCACATCCGTCCAGCTATCGATGCATGTGTGTGTTGGTTTAGTGTGAGCGTTTTAAGCTCAAGGAGGACAACAACAAGGGCAAGTCCTCATCGGCCCCGTCCGCCCCGCCCGCCGACCCGGCAGCCGAGCAGCCTGCCAGGGCTGCCACCAACGAAGCCGAACAGAAACTCACACAGGTACGCACGGTCCGTTCGTCTGGGTGTGTGGTGTGCGGTGTGTGAGTGTGTGAGTGTGTGTGTGTGTATCTGTGTGGATCAGCTGGAGGAGGAGTTCAATGTGCTGACCCAGGAGTGCGCCGATGAGCTCAACCACCTGCTCACACAACGAAACAAGTAAGTCGGACAGAGATCGAGAGAGAGGGAGGAAGCACCACACGCCCATATGCGCTTCACGCCTCTCCTGTGTGTATCTGTGTGCGAGTAGGTTCCTCAACGACCGCATGGCGGACCTGATCGACCTGCAGGTAGTGTTTTTCACCAAGGGCTCTGTGGCGCTGGGCACACTGACCGGCAACATCAGTGCCCTCAGGAGTTGATCACGACGGCATCCTTGACACACACACGTCCATCCATCTGGGGGAATGGCGAGCAGGGCGATGGTCTGATGTGTCACTCGTGTCACTCAAGAGGGTCTGATATCTATGTTGACTGACATTTCTTCTTCCTTTTTATTTCGCCACTCACTCTTTTTTCTCTTTTTCCTTTGCCCCTTTCTTCTTCTGCATCGATTGCAATCATGCGTCTGTAACACACATGTACACGAACGAGACTCAGGGAGGGCATGGCGGGGGCATTTAGCTAGTGGTGGACTGACTGACTGTGGGGGTGATGGAGTGACTGACTGAGTGATTGCCTAGTTTGTTGACAAGAAGGGCGCAGAGCAAATAGGGAAGGCACACTGATAGATAGATTGGCCTCATGTTATGTCGGCAGGCTTTGTGTGTGATGGATATGGTTGTTTTTGTTGATGGTGGTGGTTTTGGCGTTAGTGAGTGAAAGATGATCATCGAGTGTGGTGCAGTCACTAGTGAGAGAGACCCAGCCACCAGGACATACACATGTTCAATCAGTCAATCCATCAACGCGTGAATGAATGAATGCACACCAGGAAGGGTGGGATGGTTCATCGTCGTCACTGCGCCATCGGTGGAAAAAGGCGCTCACAGGCCTGGCCAAAAAGGATAGATAGCCATTCGGCAGGCAGGCAGGCGATAACCGTGTCATCGCTTTCATGCCCCTTGCGGATGACTTCACCTGCCGGTCGTGGTGGTTGAACTTGTTCCCATTTCCATTGTGAGAATGGGATCAGGATCACACACCCACCACCAGCAGGGCAAAGCCATCCATCACCCGGGTAACACGAAGACACAATACATACGAGCAAGTGGGCAGGGAATCGCATCGCGTCGCATCGGTCAAGTGCTCCCTTCCACCCCCTGTCTCCGCGCCTTTTGCCAGTCTACCTCCCGCCCGCCATCTACTCCATAAGATATGCCCAGTGAAGCCATCTCGGAGAGGATGACGAACCGCAGAAGCATTGGCCAAAAGACAGCAAAGACAGGGAGGGAGGTGTGGGTGTCGCAAAGAAGAGAGAGGCAGTAGATTGAAGGACCTCGCGCAGAGAGAGTGAACAGCATCACGTTGCACCTCATCGTTAAAACCATCGGTCACTCTCCCGGCTGGCCAGCGCAGTCTCAAGGCAGTCAATCGTCTCGCATCACACGGCCGTATACAAAACCACACCATACACAAACACCCACGCACACAGCCATGCACACACTCACTCACACGTCGGAAAAGGAAACAACACCGTCTGATGTCTGTCTGTGTGTGGATCGGTCATGAATCATTCTGATGAGAGCTGCATGATGGCCTCGACGATGTCGTTGTTGTTTTGTTTGAGGGCGGCGACCGCCTTGGGCCGTGTGCACTGCACCTGGGACATGACCAACTCGATGTCCTTCTCCTCGATGCCCGCCTCGTCAACGTCCTCACCCTCTGCACACACACACAGAGGCCATCAGAGGTGGTATGCTGTGTGCTGTGTGTGTGTTGGCTGAGTGAGTGACTGACCTTCGTCGACCTCCTCGATTTTGCTGCCTGCGGCCATGCCCTCCATCGCTGCGGCCCGAGCACCGCCCTGCACACACCACACACACACACACACAGCAAGGGCGTGATTGGATCTGTGAGTGTGTGTCGGTGTCTGACCATGTCAGCGCTGACGATGTCAGGTGTGGCTCCCTGAGTCACGTGCTGGGCGGCATTCGCTGCACACACACACACACACACAGGGTGCAGTGGAACACAGGCACCTCCTTGGGTCAGTTCATCAAGCATGTAAACGTACCTTGCGCCTGTGCGCTGAGGTCTTCGATTTTGGCCTCTCCGAAGATGATGTATGTGTCGGACACCTGGCTCTTGTACACGTCAGGCTTGTTGATCACAAACAAGATCTGCACACACACACATCGCAATCCCACACAAGCCGAAATGACTGTGTGTGTCTCGCGCAGCATGCAGGTGCGGCGTCTTCCCTGGCCCTCTCCTCCCCCGGTGCATTGCCCTCCCTCACTGACGTTCTTGCTCTTTTTGACGGTGACTCTGACCACCCCGGTGACCTGCTTCATGCCCAGCTTCTGCACGGCCTTCCTGCTCTTCTTCTCGGATCTGTTTTGCTTGCCGCCCTTGCCGCCCTCCCCGCCGTCCTTGCCATCTTCATCCTTGGCGTCCTCCAGCTCGGGCACGTCGTCGTCGTCATCGTCATCATCGTCGTCCAAGTCCTCGATCTTCGGGTCGTCACCTAATGGAGGAGCCATCCTGGTGGTGAGGGATGCACGCAAAGGCCGACAGGCGGGTGGCAGATCTGCGCGAGCTAAACCCGTTGACCCCAAACCCTGGACCGACGCTAGCCAACTTGAAGCGGGCAGACGAAGCAGCAGTCCAGGGTGCAGTGAATCATGAAGCCGAGAAGACCGCCTGACAAGGCCAGCGTTGCTTCACAGCCAGATCAATGACTCATCAAACAGCCCTGCAGCAGCTGTGCATCATGCTCCTCGCTGCAGCAGCATCGTCAGCGTCCCATCTGTCGTCATCCCTCCGCCTCTCGCCCCACTCACTGTCTTTGCCCTCCTTCCTACACCCTCGACCATTGGCCGCGAGACGGATGCGGCGGCCAAGCGCGTTGATTGCACACTCTTCCCAGGTGCCGGGCGATGATTTGTATCGGCTGGATCTGCGGATGCCTTCCCGCCGCCCCGGTCCGCCCGGCGAGGGAGAGGGCCACGAGGAGACCGAGGAGATGGTCTCGCCGCCATTCGCCACGTCGGGAGGCAGATGGCAGGACCTTGTGGCTGGTAATCAAGCCAGGCCACCAACGAAGCATGTGTTGAATTGAATGGGTGCGGTCGGTGTCTGCAGATTTGGATGAGGAGGACTCTCTGTTTGACGATGCCCACCTGCTGGCGGTGTCGAAGCTCTCGCCAGATTTCAGCAAAGACACAGCGGCGCTGTCATGGGAGGACACCATGGCAGGGGCGCAGGACGGCTTCCCCATCGGCCGGAGGGGCCCATCTGGTCCACCCGAGGAGGGGTGGTGGGGCGAGGAGGATCGCCTGTGGCCGACCGAGTCGCCGGTGCTGCCTCTGGCTGACAGCATTCCTGGCTCACGGGCGGCTACGATGGATGAGCTCTTCCCGGACCACAAGACCGAGGAGAGGGAGGCGGCCGAGGCGGCCACGCAGAAGTTCGGCATGGTCATGCGGCAGCTCGAGAGGTGCGAGGTCCCTGAAGACGTCCTCAAGGTGGGTGGGCGCATCAGGCGGTGGCCACACACACACACACACACACACCTCCCCTCTACTCTCCTGTTTCTCGATCAAGGTGTTTGAGCAAGTGCCGGAGGGATTTGACTGGCGCAACACGCTGTACGCCATCAGCACGTTGCTCAACCTGGACATCGTGTCGGAGGAGAGGAAGCGGTACCACGCCACCGACAGTGACGACCGCGGCCGTCGGCGGCGGCGGGACAGGCTGGAGGAGGCCCTCAGTGGCGATGACCTCAAGACTGACGTGCGGCTGGCGGAGCTGTGGGATACACTCGAGAGGACCATGAGCCAACGAGAGCGATTCTCAGCTGAGGTCTGACAGCACGACAGAAGGAAGGGGTCGTGTGGGAGTGTCATCCCATCATGTTATGGGGCAGTGTGTGTGTGTGTGTGTGTGTGTGTTCAGATAGCGAGCATTCTGTCCCAGTCGTGTGTGCGTTGGAAGCTGACGGACCCCGAGTACTTTTTGGAGGCGGTGGGTGACAGGATTGTGGACGTCGATGGGGCCACTGTGTCGGAACTCACCTCCATCATCGATGCCTGGATCAGAGCTGGTAGTATGACACTCCCTCCCTAGAGAGGACACTCATGTATGCCCTGCCTTGGACACGATGTGGTGTGCAGACATGGCGGATTCTCATTTTGTGTTGGATCTGCTGGAGATGCTGCCCACCGAATTCGACCAAGACGACATGCACGAAATGAAACACGTCGCCAGGGTGAGTGAGGGAGTGAGGGAGCAGCCCACACACACGGCACCACTCCCACAGACACACACCATACCTCTCTGTCTCCGCGTCTTCCCTCCCTCAGACTCTGCGTCAGCTGTCGGCCGACCTGGATCTCCCCAGTCGCCCCCTGGTGCCCCCTGAGTCATATGGTGAGGATGAAGACGGCGAGCTGGAGGAGCTGATTGACGCCATAGCGGCGAGGGTGTGGCAGATGGGGGCGAGCATGGCGCGGTGCATGGCGAGGATGCGGCTGGTGGACCTGGACTGGGACAGCGTCATGACCGTCATTGAGGACCTGTGCGAGGCGGGGCTGGGGAATAAGGAACACATTCTGCAGCTATTCGACGTATGTATGGGCAAAGGGATGAGTCAGTCAGTCGGGAGGAAGAGGAGATCTGTGTCTGTCTGTCTGTCTGTCTGTGGGCCTTCCCTTCAGTTCACGTTGCTGCGTCGGGATCGTCTGAGGAGCGACATGTGGCGCGTGGTGCGGATCATGGACACAGTGGCCCAACACCACGGCATCGCCTACAAGCCTCTGGTATACGAGGCCATCGGCACGCCACCCTCGCCCGCCAACACCACCGACGAGATCATCGGGTCCACACTCCTCTACTCCAGACTGGTAGGTCGGACAGCCAGGGAGCAACCAACTATTGGGGCACACACATGAGGGTGTCCTGGCCGTGTCCCTGTCCGTGTCGGTGTGTGGATGGGATGTTCAGATGCACCTGGCTGGCGAGAGGGTGCCGGGCGGGTCAAGTCGACTGGCTTCACAGGGGCCGTTTGCGGTCTACCTCCGGCTGATAGAGGAGCTGCTCGAGGACAGAGTTCCTGAGGTGGGCAGACAGACATCGCGATAACACGTGCGTGACACGTGTTTGGTGTTCGTATGACATTGGTTTGTGGGTGGTGCAAGATATCCGCTGGCAATGTGACGCTGTTGCTGCGAGCCTTCCACGAGCACCGAGTGACCCTCTCATACACAATGAGGCAGACGCTGCTCGCCAGGGTAATGACACACACCACACACCAGCCGAACCAGCACACACATTGCTCGAAATCCTTTGCTCTCGTGTTTGTCTGTCTGTCTGTCTGTCATGTCAGCTGGCTGTCGAGGCCGCCAATGCGCCGCCTCAGCTGTTGGTGGAGGGCCTCACCCACTGCCTCCCACACGTGATTGAGGACAGCGGCTACGAACCAGAAACGTGGCGGACATTCGACGCTAAAGTGCTCAGGTGGGTAAACTACACCAACCCCACAGGCAACCAGACGGACCGGATCACACGAGAGTCCTCTCTCTCTGTGTCTGTCTATTGGTGTGTGCAGGTTGGCCGGGAGCCACCTGTTGCTGCGCATCGACGAGTTCACACTGGGCGAGGTAGGGGATATCTTGGGCATCTATGCGGCGAGCGCGCTGCCGCCCACCGCCCTCCGCACACGAGCCCTCGAGTCAGCGGCCGCCATGCTCTCCACCGCCACACACATCGACATGGACGCCGCCAAGACCAGCCGCACAGAGGACGGCACAAGGGCCATGGATGAGCCTGGTGTGCCGCTGACAGATGTGCTGCGTTTCCTGCGTGGCGTGGATCGAGTGGATGAGTCCATGAGTGGGGTGGTGGGAGGGGGGGAGGCCGACCGGGCGGCACTGCAGACGTGTGCCGGCAAGGCGCTGAGCCTTCTGGTGGACCAGAGAGACGTGTAAGCTTTTACACAACAGAGGAAAGAGGGTGATGGGGGACGGACGGCGCGTGTGGGTGTTCTATGCCTTCGTTATGGTTTGCTTTTCAGGGACTCGAACGGGATGGTGGCTCTGCTGGAGGGTGGTCTGTCCCCCTCGGATCTTCTGCTGATTGTGCAGTCGCTGCACCAGTGGGGCGCCCTCGCGCCCCACAAGGACTTCGCTCTGGCCAAGACGGCCCTGCACGCCACACTCCCGCACTTCCACCAGGTGGCCATGAAGGTCCATGCGACCTTCGATGTGCTCATCTCAACACTCTCGCTTGTCCTGTCGATGTATGCAGCTCCCATTGTCGGACGCCCGTTGGCTGATAGCAAGCTGCATTGAGCTGGAGCACGCCCTCCACTGGCCACAGCTGCCGACACTTGTGGCCGAGATGGTGCTGCACAGTCCGCCATCCGGCCCGTCCACATCTCCCGAGTGGATCGAGATTTCTGGGAGGGGCCTCAAGATGGAACACCTGCACCACTGGTGGGGAACCGAAACGGGCGAGGATCATGCCTTCTATCAACATATCCTTGTGTGCCGTGCCTGTCTGGGCGTGTGTGTGTGAGTAGGTATGTGTTGGTTGCTTCACTGGTGTCCAGCGGTGTGATGCCCACAGGCGGGGCTGACCAGCTCCGCGAGGCCATCCTGGCGGCCACAGACGTCTGCCCGCCGCCGACGCAAACGAGGATGGCCCCCGACCACAAGGCCATGTGGAAAACAATTAAGGTCAGTCGCATGCCATTGACAGACAGGCCATACTGGTGAATCTGCTCTCTGGGTGTGCCTTTTGCAGGACTTTCTGGCCGGCAAGAAGACAACGGCGGCAGGCGCAGCCCCCACAGTGGTCGCTGCGACCACTGTGGGGGGCACCAAGAGGCTCAGGTGAGTGTGATAGAGGTACTTGTGTCTGCCGGGTCTATCGGGGTGTGTCTGTCTGTGTGTGTGTGTGTGTTGGCTGCAAGAAGGATCAAGAAGGACGACTTGTTGAGCTACGCCGCCTCGCTGGGCATTCAGCTGCGCAAGTCGATGCGCAAGGACGTCATGTGGGAGAAGCTCAACAAAGACCACAAAGTGAGTCAGTCAGTGAGGGGGCCGACGGCCAGGCGGCCGCACGATCCTCATACCATTGCTGTGCGCTGTCAGGTGACTGAGGAGGACGTGTCGAACTTTCTGACCACCGAGGCGGCATAGAAGCGAGCTGGCCGTCGATGTTGATATGTATGCGATGCGGTGCGGTGGGGTCCGGTCCGGTCCGGCCGCATCGCGTGTCGTGTGCATTTTTCGCCCTTCCGATGATACATAAGAAGCGTAGCGTCGGTGCTTTTTGACTGTGAGGCGATCAGAAAGAGCACTTTATCGGTGTTGTTGGCGTGGCGAGGGGTTTGCTGGCGGCTGGATGGAATGGGTGCAACGATAGGGCAGTGAGCGTGTGGCCTGGGTCGTCACGCGAGGCGTGTGTATGTTGTGGAGCCTGATGCAGAGGGATGGATGCCCTGGACAGACAGACAGACACCTTTGCGTCTTTACAGCTTGCCAGTCAACCGTTGGTTCAGAAAGTCAGTCGTTCAGCAGATATGGAATCCCACGCAACACTGCACTTAGCAGACTGTCCACATGAGATACAACCGTCGTGGATGGATCTCCCTGTATAAGCTCGCATTCATTGCCGATCGTCGTGGCTGGCCGTCACACCCCATGACCACCGAGGGTGAGGAAGAAGGCAGACATCTCACTTTCGCCTCGTCTGTCTTTGGTGCTGCAGGTCCTGCCATCGGCATTGACTTGGGCACCACCCACTCACGCGTCGCCGTGTTCCAAAGCAACACGGTAGACAGATCTGAGCAACTGCACTCGTGAGTCGATGGATGGATGTGTGTGGTTGTGTTGCGTCAGGCCAAGGTCACCACAAACGAGCAGCCTGAGGATGACCCCGCCACCCTTTCGCCTGCGGCCACGTTCAAAAGAGACCTCCCCCTCATCGCCGCTAAGCGTCTGATTGGCCGCAAGTTCGATGACCCTTCTGTGCAGCATCTCTCTCTGAAGCACTGGCCCTTCAAGGTCGTCAAGGGGAAGGGCGGCAAGGCCATCATCGAGGGGATCCACCATGGCGAGATCAAGGCGTTCTTACCGGAAGATGTGGCGGCCATGGTGCTGACCGAGCTGAAGGAGACAGCCGAGGCATACCTCTGCACGACAGTCAAGAAGGCCGTCATCACCGTCCCGGGGCACTTCGGTCAGTCGCAGCGCCAGGCCATCAAGGATGCAGCCACGAGGAGCGGTCTGAAGATCATGCGCGTGATGAATGACCACGCCGCTGCCGCCCTCTCAACGTACGGCCTGGACAGGAGGGGCGAGACGAGTACGGGCAAGCGCAATGTGCTCATCTTGGACCTGGGCGGCAGCACATGTGACGTGTCGCTGCTGGTAATCGAGGACGGCGTCCTCGAGGTCAAGGCCACAGCGGGCGACACACTCGGCGGCGAGGACTTCGACAACCGGTTGGTGGAGTTTTGCGTGCAGGACTTCAAAGGCAAGAACAAGGGCAGGGACCTCACCACCGGCAGCCGTGCAATGCTGCGGCTGCGCACAGAATGCGAGAGAGCAAAGCGGGCACTCTCCTCGGTCACCGAAGTCACCATCGAAATCGATCAGCTCCTTTCTGAGGTAGGGACGGACGGATGGATGGTTGCAAAATGTGGTGACGTCATTTGTGTGTGTGTGTTTTTTTCGCCCTTCCCTGTCTTGTGCGTGATGTGTTTTCAACCAGCTCCTTAAGGTGGCGAGATTGAGAGGGAGGGAGGGAGGGAGGAACACTGTGATGATGTCCTGCTTGTGTGCTTTGCCCTTCCCCATCTTCTGTGTGCGACGTCAGGGCGTCGACTACTCAGTGGACATCTCCCGTACGCATTTTGAGAAGTTGTGTGCGCGCTTGTTCCGGCGCATCCTGCTGCTGATGGACAAGGCGCTCAAGGACGGCGGCGTGGACAAGCAGTCGGTAGACGATGTGGTGCTTGTCGGCAGATCCACACGCGTCCCCAAGATCCAACAGCTCATCACGGTAGGCGCTGGCACGGTGTGGTGTGAGCTGTGAGCGGCGACAGGCATGTTACGACAGGACACACGCCCCTCCGCCTTCGTGTGGTGTTGTGTTTTACATACACAGGATTTCTTCTGCGGCAAGCAGCCGATCGGACCCATTGCTGACGGTACTGTGGTTCGCGGTGCGGCGGCAATGGCCGCGATGCTTTCCGGTGCGCAAGAGCCCCACTTAGCGGACATTCGGTTGCTGGACGTCACGTCCATCTCACTGGGGGTGGAGACCGCGGGAGGCGTCATGACCAAGGTCGTCGAGCGCAACACCACGATGCCTACCAGAAAGACCTGCACATTCACCACAGACTCAGATAACCAGACGAGCGTGCTCATTCAGGTGGACAACACACTGCTGCACCGTGGCAATTGGATTTACATATGTGTGTTGCGTATGCGTGTTGTCTGTGTTGTACTGTAGGTGTACGAGGGCGAGGCGGCGATGACCACTGACAACAAGTTGCTCTGCAGCTTCTACTCGCAAGGCATCCCACCGACCCCGCGCGGCACGCCGCTCATCGAGGTTGCCTTCGATATCGACGCCGATGGCAGCATTTGTGTGGAGGCGGACTACACTTACATACACACGAAAGTGAATGTCGACAACCTGGTGCGCACAGACATTGTGTGAGATGGTCACTTATGCGGTGTTTGTGGTGCATCAGTTCCGGGTGGGCTTCGAGTATCCGCCTGACGCCAAAGCTGTCCTGGCTTGCTATGACTGACTGACATTATGCGATGGTCTGTACTGAATTACACTATTTTGTCTCTTTGTGTCTGTGTTGCTGGTGCTGAGGTGGTGCTGAGACGGTGTGGACCATTCATTCATTCATCCATTCATTCATTCGATCAAGAGTCACGAGCACATCGGTGTCTGTCTCAGACGCACTCAGCCAGCAAGCAGACAGCACGTCGGCATGCTTCCGCCCATCCACTGCACTCACTGACATATTCATCCTCCACACCACACAGACAGAGTCCTGCCTTGCCATGGCATGGGCCGCCTTGACTGTACACGAGATGCGAACCTGACACACACAGACAGACACACAGCGGCATTGCAATGATTATCCATGACATGTTGGTGGGCCGGGCTGTCGATTGCATACCTTCTGTGTGTATGTGTCTATGTGTGTGTCATGCGTCAGTTGTTGCTATGGATGGCCAAACTGTCATTTACCAACCTGCCACCAGATTCACACACAAGACACACCCGGCCATGGCGGCCACTTGTATGTGTGTGTGGCGCACTTGTCCTCCGATTTGATATTTGCAATGAACTCCGACCTAACAGACACACACAGACAGACAGACAGCCATCCATCTCCTGGGAGTGTGTGTGTGTGTGTCTGACTTGGCCTGTGTGACGGTGTCGGTGATGTGAGTGTTGGCGGCCACGGTGTCCATCACAGCGGCCAGGCGCTTCTTGAGTTGTGCGTTTCTTTCCAAGACACAGCCACACGCACACACACAGACACACACAAAGACGCAGTGGTGCTGTGTGTTTGTGTGTGTCTGTCTGTCTGTGTGTGTGTCCCTCCAGCTGACTCACTCCTTCTTGAGTCTGGCGTTTTCCTCGTTGACGCGCTGCTGCTCGAGGGCAGCCAACGCGCCCTCAATCTGAGCACGGGACGAACAACCTGAACGTTAACACACAGAGAGAGCAGAGGGAGGCTGTCCATCCATCCATCCATCCATCCATCCATCTGTGTGTGTGTGACCATCACCTTTGCAGATGAGCATGGCTTCATAGGCGGGGTCGTCCGGCTGGTCTCTGAGCAGCTTGAGGATGAGATCGTCCACAAACGGCGTCAACTGCACGACACGTCAAAGACAGAGATGCAGCCATCCGCCGCAGCCGTGTACTGTAGAGGTCTCTCTTTCGTCCATCCATCCATCCATCCGTCGATGGTGACGGACGGGAGCAGCTCACCTTCTCGTCCATGTAGATGGCGAGGGCCTTCATGTCAGCCTCCGACGCGCAATGACCAGCCGAGGATGTGGCCACGCCGCACGACGAGCGGCAAACGCCCGCCGACCCAACCTCACCTCCCTTCGACATCTTCCTCCCCTCGCTGGTGTCGAGTGAATGTCCGTAAACGGAATTTGTCAGGGCTCTCACTTTCAAAGACAGTCAGTCAGTCACTTTGTGGATCGGCTGATTGAGTGAGTGAATGTGTAATTATCGTCTTTGCCGGCGATCCACGTCCATACACAAACACGTACGTACGCGTTGATTCTCACTTAAGCTTGTACGGTGATTCACACATATGATAGCTATGGACAAATACACAAATACAGACAGACAGACAGACAGACACAACGGTCCCTCCGTCCCTGTCAGCCACGCACTCTCTGTTTGTCTAGTTCACCATGTCTCTGTCTGTGTCGGCCAGCGCATTGGTGAGCACAACAGAATCTATGTGCTGGAGGGCCTTCCAGTCCGTGTGCACACGGCTCCACTGCACACCGAAGGCCTCCTCACGGAGTCCAAGTCCTGCCACACACGCACACACAGAACTACTCGAATGAATGCCTCATGCTGTATGTGTCTGTACCAAGTCCCCACCTCCGACACTCTTAGTTCTGTGCTGCTCCGCGTCTTTTGTGGACTCGATGCTCCACATGATCAGCTGGCCGCGCTCGTAAGTGCTCAGCAAGCGCTTGCTGACAGACAGGCACACAAACACACGAATGAGCCGTGTACATGAGCGAATCGCCCACCTGTTTGCAGGGTGCCATGCGATGCCGGTGGGGAAGCTTGTTGACCGCGCGCAGAATGGCTTGTTGACCTTGCGCAGATCGACGATCGTCACGCGCATGTCCTCCCGCTCTATCAGCGCCACAAAGTTCTCGTCAAGTGGGTTGGTCTCTATGCGCAGGATGGGCCCCTCACGACAGTTGGGGGCCGCGTCGGGGCCTGTATTGCTGTACAAGCAGCAGAACGCCGTCGGCTTGGTGCTGCACAAATACACGAGCAAAAGAGGGTAAGCGGTGCGGTTTGTATGTCTTTGTCCGGGTGTCGGATGGAGTTACCGCAGGTCGAAGTGCCTGAGCTGGCCATCCCGGCCCGCAGTGAGAAGACTGCTACTGCCGAACCGCACATCGTCCATCTGAAGACAAGCAAGCAAGCTGCACCTACATACCTTGGTGGATGTGATGATTGGGTGCACCTATTACCCCCGTTGGATGGGCGATGAACGTGCTGACCGCCTCGCCGCGCTGCACAGGAGGACAGAGATGCGACGAGAATGACGCTCAGGTAATCGCGTATCTGTTTGTTTCATCTGCCCGTGTTGTGCTTACATTGAGGTCAAACAAGGTGACGTTTCCCTCCTCTGCACAAGCAGCCGCCTTCCACGACTCGCCCCAGCTGCATACCCACCACACACACAACATGCAGACGATTCCCCCGCCACCCACACATGTTGTGTCGCTTCATCACGCCCACCTCCAGTCACATGACGTGAGCAACGAATCCTCTGAGCTAGCCTCTGTGTTGGCTGTGTGGAGTTGAGGAGGACGAAAGACGCGTATCGGCCGCAGCGATGCGCCATCCCCGCCGTCCGAGTACTCGTATAGACGTAACGCTTCACCTAAAGAACACTACAATGAATGTGTTGTCATCCTCTCTCTCTGTTCGTCTCTTCGTACCAGAGGCAATCAGCCGCTCAGATGACCTCTGAACACAACGGGCACAGCACCGACTGCGAAGCATCTATCGACTTCCATTGATTGTTGTCTTGCTCACCGCAAAGTCAGGCTGCCACACGATGCGAGTGACAGGATCAGGCTGGCTGGCCACCGCCGCAGGGGGGTCCCTATGCAGCGTGCGAACCGGACGTCCACTCGGGGCAGGGAGAGGCACCTCATACACACGTATCTGAAAACAGCAACATGCCATTGCGCGTGTGGTTGCTTCCTCCTGTCCGCTGGCCATCCTACCTCATTTGACGATTGCTCCTCCAGAGTGCCCATGGCGAATGTGAGTTTGGCCCGCGCATCACCACTCATGCCGGAGAAGCTGCTTCTGAAGGCCATGGCCGCCGACGGCTGACCAAACTTGACCGTGACGCCATCGGCTCCCAAGCTGCCCTCTATGCGTGCCATCGTTGCAACAACTCAAGCTCGTCGCAGATCTGCTTTCTCGCACAACGCGAAGAAGGGATTGCGCCTTCTCCCCTGCGCTCGCAGCTAAGCTTGCACATGCGGAACGAAGCAAGGCAGGCCGCCGCAGGCAGAGATCTACACTTGTGCACTCTAGTCTGAGAGCACACATCTGATTTTCAGCTGGCGGAGATCATCTGCTGCGGCCTCAAGATGTCCGCCCTGGGTAACACGGAATCAAGAAAGAAACACACACGGAGATGGATGGACGGATGCGTCTTTGTGTGTGTAGGAGTGCTGCTGACACTGGTCGGCGTCATCCTTGCCGCTTGTGCCCTCCTGTGGTTCCTTACGCCTTCGCCGCACCCTCTCACACACCTCGACTGCCTGCCGCCTTTTGAGAGATGTGCAGAGGGCCGCATCGGCAGCTGCGTGCTCTCAAAGCTCGACTGTGATCTGGTACGATTGCTCCCTCAGACCACAGAACACCAGTAGCAGACAAAGGCAACAGTTTGTCTGTCCTGTAAGCAGTGTCCAGCCAAGCACTACGCGTGCCCGGGCGGGCGGAAGGTGTGCGCGTCCTCGCCGAGCGATTACTTGCGGACTTGCAAAGCAGCTGTCAATGGGACGCTGTTCGATTGGTCGCTGAGTGACGAGGGGCGCATCACGGCCTTCCTGAGGGTGGCAACGGTGACCGAGAAGGCCTACCAGCTCGCCAACGAGGCGACAGAGATCGCACGCCTGTCATTGCCCTCGTACGCATGGCTGAATGATGACGTGCATGGGGTCAGGACAGAGGTGAGCAACACGTCGATCGCCACACACGCACACCGCATCGGATTCACTCTCGTTTTCATGGCTGCCTGTGTGTGCAGGAGGCGACAACGTTCCCAAATGGCAACGCATTGGGCGCGTCGTGGGACCGGGAGCTGGTGCACGGGGTGGCGCGTCGGATGGCCATGGAGGCGAGGGGCACATACAACTACTACACGTGGCGGGGCGACCGTGGCAAGAAGCAGAACGGCCGCGGCATCACCATCTACTCGCCAAACATCAACCTCGTCCGAGACCCAAGGTCGGTCTCATGAATGACCACACACACCAACGGAGACCAAACGCCAGCCGTGCCGTCTGTGTGTCTGTGTGGCTGCATGTAGGTGGGGCCGTGCCGACGAGGTGTACAGCGAGGACCCACTGCTGACATCGCAGCTGACCATTGCATACGTCAAGGGCGTGCAGTCGCCATCAGCCCGCAACCCCTCGGGCAGATCCTATCCCCTCACAGCCGCTTGCTGCAAGCATTTCGCTGCATATGACATCGGTGAGTGGGTGGGTGCCAATGGAAGATGCATGCGCAGATGATTCGCATTGCATCTCCTTCTTTGCAGAGACGATCCCCCGCGATCGCACGATATTCAACGCTCGTGTAGACGGCCGTGACATGGCTGAGAGCTACCTGCCCGCCTTTCATGCGTGTGTCAAGGAGGCCAAGGCCATGCACGTCATGTGCTCGTACAACGCCATCAACAACATCCCCACGTGTGCCGAGCCACGGCTCCTCAACGGCCTGCTAAGGGACAAGTGGGGCTTTGATGGATTCGTCGTCAGGTACGTAACACACACACACACACACACAGAATCGCTCACCTGCTTGCACATTCACCCTTCTGTGTGTGTGATATGGTGTGCATGACAGTGACTATGACGCGTGGAGGAATCTGAAGGACACCTGGAACTATGCACCCGACAGGGCGACGGCTGCCGTGTTTGGTCTGGAGGCAGGGATGGATCAGGAGGGCGGGGGCATGCAAGTCATCAGACACATACCTTTGCTCGTCGAAGAAGGTCAGTCAGCCAGACACACGACACCAAACAACAACCGCCCACTATATCGGCGTCTGTGTCCTCTTTCTGTATTCGCAGGTCGTCTGAACATCAGTCAAGTGGACGAAGCGTTGCGTCGTGTGATGCGCGTCCGACTGCGTTTGGGCATGCTGGACCCGCCCTCCTGGGTGTCGTGGAACTCGCAAATCCCTCCCCTGGGTCCGCACATCCCCTGGTCGCCATCCCCCCCTCCCCCCCTCCCTCCACATGACGACTTCCCCCCGCACCACCCGCATATGGACCCGCTCTTCTGGAACCCGTCAATACAGCTGGCCTTTGAGGCCGCTTTGTCGGCAATGTCTCTCTACAAGAACCACCAGTCCGTGCTGCCCCTCCACTTCTCCAAGATCGAGAAACTGGCGTTGATCGGGCCATTTGCTGAGTGTGGGAGGTGCCTGTGTGGCGGCTACACCACCACGCCAAAACGCGGCCTGGTATCAATCCATGAAGGCCTGGAGCGCTCGCTGGGCCGGGGCAAGGTCGCGACCGTGTTGGGGTGTCTCAACGTCAAGTGCCTGGACACATCTCAGTTCGACAGGGTGCGCGATGCGGTGAAAGGCAGCAGTGTGGTGGTGCTCACTCTGGGCCTGGACGAGACCCTCGAGCGAGAGGGGCACGACAGGTCCAGCTACGAGCTGCCGCGCAATCAGTACGCTCTGCTCGATGAGGTGGTGACCGCCACAAAGGGCACCGGGATTCCTATCGTGGCTGTCTTGGTGCATGGGGGCACATTCACCCTCTCGCCCGTGTTGGGGAGTGCCGATGCCGTGTTGGATGCGTGGCTGCCGGGTCAGGCTGGTGGATTGGCTGTGGCCTACACTCTGTTCGGTTTCAATAGCACCAGCCCGGCTGGGCGGGCATCTGTCACTTGGTGAGAAAACGAGACAAGTGCAACGAGTTTCACTCACCTATATGTGTTGCATATTTGTGTGTCTGTGTGTTGACGGACCATAGGTATGAGAACACGACGTCCTTGCCGCCAATGGGCCGCATGAGCTTCTACCCTTCCTCCTACGACCGGCCAGAGGCGCCCTCCGTCCCCACCTATGGCATCACATACCGATACTACACCCACGGCACGCCCACCATCCCCTTTGGCTACGGCCTCTCCTACACGGCCTTCGCCTACACCAACATGCGCCTCAACAAGACCACCTACGCCCCCTGTGAGCAAATCGGCGTGACGGTTGACGTGAGGAATGTCGGCCGGAGGGAAGGCGACGAGGTTGTGCAGCTCTATGTCGAGCAGACAGACAGCCCAACCAACACACCAAGGCCAAACATCCGACTCGCCGACTTCAAAAGGGTGAGTGCGTGAGAGGCGGAGGGAGAAGTGCAGATGACAGCACATGCCCACACACATTTGTTATTTCCTTATGCGTGTCAGGTCCATTTGAGCCCCAATCAGACGGCGACCGTCCGGCTGTCTCTCGCCCCGGCCCTCCACTCAGTCGTGCTCGAGCAAGAAGCCAAGGCGGCCAACCCATATGCAGCCGAACAGGTGGTGGAGCCGGGCAAGAGACGACTGTTCATTGGGGGCCAGCAGCCCCACTGGGTGCCACCTGACGGCCGTGGGCTGACGGCGCTGCCCGACCCGCTGTGGGCAGACCTGTTCGTCGATGCACAGGCGACTGTGAGTGAGTGCGAGCGGCAAACCTGGCGACGAAGGCGGCCGACTGATGGGAGGCATGATAAACACATGCGGGTGGTCGTGGGGAGATAGGGGAGAACAAGTGAATGCCTTTTTCAGGGCAACGAAGGCAGATGGATGGATGGATGGATGGACAGATGGATGAGTGAGTTTTTCGTGTGTTGGTGTGTTGGCTGGGTGCTGAGGGTTGTGTTCTGACAATGCAGTCAGTGACAACGACGGGTCGGTCGCTCGGTGGCCTTGTAGTCCACGACCGGCCGACCGATGACACATGGACGGATGGACGGGGGTGGGTGTGCACACACATGCATGTGTCCATCTATCGGTTGGTGTCCGCTTGGGTGTAGGCAGCAAGGCAGGCAGGGAGGGCGTATGTGCGTCCGTTGGGTGTGAGTGCGTGATAGGTCTGTCTGCCCTTAAGCTGGATCGATGCTGACGGGACATGTCTCAATCAATGCACTTTGTGTCGGCTTACACACGCAAATGTCCACGTCCAAGGCGCGGCTGCTTGAGACAGGGTGTCAGGGACAGAGTGGAAACGCCCTATGCGCCCATGAGATCAATACAAGTGAATCAACGCGTACGTACGTGTTTGTGTATGGACGTGGATCGCCGGCAAAGACGATAATTACACATTCACTCACTCAATCAGCCGATCCACAAAGT
>CDMY01000265.1:131607-142454 GCA_001179505.1 Vitrella brassicaformis | reverse complement strand
AATCAAATCACGCGCCTACCTTCCGTGGAACATCATTCGCTTGCTCGCGGAGGTGGTGTGCGAAAGTGGCAGTTTGACGTGCGTGTCCTGTGCATTGGCACAGAAGCATGAAAGACATTCACACTCACGCTGCTCTGCTCTCCTTCCGTACATTCACTGGGATACTCCATTCGGCGCATCTGTACATGCATACACATGCACGGCTTACTTATGAAGGGGAGAAAGAAAAGCTTGTAAGTCGTGATATATCACCTTTGTGTGTCTCTGTGTCTCTCGCTGGATCATTTTTCCTTCATTGCCTCACGGACACAATGTCCTGGACCAAGACGCAGCATTGACACATCAGCTGCACACTAGTCAGATTGTGTGCGGGTCGTGTGTACATAGGCATATACATACCTTTGTCAGTACAAGTGTCAGTGGCCTGGTCACAAGATGACATCGGTGGAAACGGAAACTCTCCATGTGCTGAGATGATCGTACGCACAACCAACGGCACACCACACCACACCAAAAAGGGCATGTGCGACTTCTGGCGATACACATCCGCTGTCTGTCCGTACTGTGAGAACTGCCATCTGGGTCCGCTGCACACAAAAACACATAGAGACATGAAAACGGAGGAATGCCTCCCGTGTCAGTGCGTGCAGATGACCTGTGTGCCTCTGTGTGTCTCTGGCAGATGACCAGGCCTGACATGTACGTAGGGTATGCAGGGGAGAGAAAATGAGGTCGCGAACAGCATGTATGTGTTTATAGAATGGGTGGGCAGGGAGCCAGTCAACCAACCAGCCAGACCCCAGCCAGCCAGTGCCGTGGCATCTGGCGGCGGAAGTCACTGTGTGGTGAGCCAGTTGACCGCCCTCCCCCTTATCCCCGCCCCCACTCACCCGGTCAGCCTAACCGATCCACTGCACACCTACAATCGAGGCAGCTTGTGTGTGTGAGTGGGTCGGTCCCTAGCGCACTAACACTCTGTCGCCAGCCAGTTGCTTGCTATACCAGTAAACCCATTTTCTGCGTTAGACAGACCCCCCAGCTTGCTCATTCATTCATCATGGCCCTAAGCACCACAACAAAACCCGCACTACATACCCCCTTTGTGCAGCGAGCACACGATGCCGCACGACTACGCGCGCATACATATGTAAGTGCAGGCGAGCACACAAAACCAACACATACGACACCGACGATCACGCATTCAACCAACCACAAAAACCAACCCGCCACCACGGCAACGAAAAAGAACCACGACTCAGTGCATAGGTGCAGGCGAGCACACTTACCACCACCAACAGGTACCACACGCACACATGCATCACGACACACGACACACAACACACAAAACATAACAAGTGCACGACTACCTGCACACGGCCCACCACCACCCGTGCAGCGAGCACACACCAACGAAAAAGAACAACGAGTGCACGACAACGCGCATACAAAGAGCCAACACCAGCACATACACATGCCTTTTGCACGAGACACGAGTTGAAAAATGCACACAACAGAAGCACATACACAGGAAACAGACCTCAGAGGACACACACATCGGCGTGGCGTGGCGTGCGTGAATCATTCTTCATTGATCGATCGCAGACAGGTGTGCGCTGATAGGCTTTCACCTTCTTAGCGTGCTGAATACCATCTGGGAAGCCTCGGCTAACGCCTCATTGTGGGTCACCTAAAGTGGATGGACCACACACGGAGATAAGATCATTGGATAGAGCTGCGGTCCCTATCTCGGGCCTCCCTCACCTCAGTGACAGAGGTGCGAGACAGCAGAGACAGCTGCTAAATGATGGACGTCAGTCGCTGCATCCCGTGGCGCCAACAGTCAAGCTGCAGGGATGGGCACTGCCGAGTGCAAGGCTGGCGGTGCGTGTGCGTGTTTTGTGTGCCTCCCACCTGAGGTCTCTGTCTCTCTGCACCTACCTGTCTGAGGTCTCCGTAAGCATACATCGCGACCAGATCGACATACGCGCTGTACTGCTCAACGTCGAAGGAAGGCCTCTTGGCAGACACCTGACGATATAAGAGGAATGGCATCGAGAGAGAGTATGGAAAGAAACTGCCAGCCACAGAGAGTTCGTCTGTATAAGTACCTTGACGGCGACAGCCTTGAGGAAGGAGTTGGCGTAGACCGTCAGCTCTCTAGTCAGTGTCTCTGGCAAAGCGCCGGTCAGGTCGACCTCCCTCTCCCTCGAATACAGGATGGCCCGATACTCCCTGACAAACACCATGTTGACCACCTCACTCGACCCGCCATACGCCGGCAACCCAACGCTGGGCGGCGTCATCTGCCGTAGAGTGGGGAATACCACCAGCGACTCCCCCTTTGTGACCAAAGCCGCCCCGCCATATGGCTTGTAAGAGGGGATGAATGGCATGGCCGCTGGGGCCTTGGGGATGGCGGGCTGCAGGTAGCCCCAGGGCAGCAGGGGCGGCAGCAAGGGCAGCTTGACGAAGGCGTCACCGTACTGTTTGGCCGCCTCGACAGCCTCCTTGCTCATCTTGACAATGAGTTGCTCGGATTCCGTGAGCAGGGCGGCTGGGGGGATGACCACTTCGGGGGGCTGTACTTGAGTGATATACAGGTCCGCCCCCTCCGCAGTGGTTTTCTGCAGAACACACAACTCTCACCCACACACATGCAGCTGTGTCTCTCTCACCTGCATCGCACTCAGGTGCTCGGGGGTGGCCTGAAGCATCAGCCGCCGGCGGATGGGCGTTTCCCCGGGTTCAGGCGAAGTGTGCTGCCGCGCGACGTTGATCAGCAGGTAGTAGCTATCGACCTGATGAGACAGACCAGGTGAGATCAGGGGATGATGCAGGGGCGGGCAACGGTGCCACCAATCTTACCTTACCGCCAGTGTCGGAAGATAGTCCCTGAACACCTTCTTCTTCTCCTCACTCGGGTCCTTGTAGTACTTGTCTCCCCTTAGCCGCAGGGTCTCAAAAAAGGGAACAGCAAATTTGTCCAGGAAGTGGGTCCAGTCGTCTGGGGCTGTGGTTGCCCAGGCCGGCTTGACGTCTTGGAAACTGACTGTGGGCAATTGGGATACACTCGTGCAGAGTGGATCGTTGAGGGGACAGTCTGCCGGCACGGACACCGATGCCGTGATGACGGAGCCTGTCTTGAAGGCCTCCTGGAACAGAGTGTAGAGCTTCTTGTCGGAGTCCCTGTCGTAGCGACCGATGGACGGCAGCCGGTGCTCGCCGTCTTTGACGATAGAAGCCGCCACCTCCTTGAGATACTTGCTGCGGACCACCTCGTCGACAAGGGTTGCCGTGTCGAAGTAGCGACGGAACTCGCGGGTCACTGAATGACAACCAGCAGAGTTCACTTGCTTCTGCCTCTTCTGTGTTGGTGTCTCGACGTCCGCCTTACTTTTGGCAGCCTCGTATGCGACGAAGTTGTCGAATGCCTTGCCGTAGTCGGTGCCCTTGAGCCTCTCGTGCACCGGTTCGAAGGCAGCCCTGACCTCGTTGTAGAAGCCGGCAGGATTTGCAGGGTTTTGGGAAGGGCCGTCTTGAAGAAGGCCTGCAACTCTGATGCGACGACATCGACCTTGTTAACCAGCTTATCCTGCACATCATTACAGAGACACCAGAGAATGTCCTTCGTGCGCACACCGGATTTTACAGCCATCATCAAGCCGCTCACGAGGAGATATTTGGCGAGCTCATCCAATTGCTTGGGGACCGTGAGTGCGTTGAGGTCGGGGACCTGGGGGGGTCGCTTGGGCAAATAGGGCCTCTTGGGGAAGTCTTCCGCGTAGGCCTTGGCCTCAGTGTAGAGCTGCCGAGCCAAGCGATCCTGGTACAGAACCAGTTCGGGGGTCACCTCTACAGACACAAGACACAAGATGAAATAGACATGACAAGGAGACATGACAATGTGCATGTCTCTCTCTTATGTCTGAGCGCCTCCCTACTCCATTCGTATACAGCAGCTGGCTGCAAGAGGTAGAACCCCTCGACGGCCTTGGCGCTCATGAGCTTCTCAAACAGGTATTTCCCGTCTTTGCACTCCGCCACGAGACACGCGTGCTCTCCGCCAGCCAGAATGTTGTTGTACGTATCGGCGAGCTTGTGCATGGCCGCCATGAAGGGCACCACCTCTGTCCGGAAGAATGTCTCCAGCTCTGCGTCAGTGTACTCAAACTTCTTGGGCACGGGATCCCTCTGGTACATGTCCGCAAGAGGCTTCAGGTCGTCAAACACGATGGGCTTCGGCTTTATCGCCGCAGCTGTGGGCTCTGCCTGCAGCTGGGTGATGGACATGAACCCCGAAGGCGTCGAGGGGCTGGGGTTGTTGGGGTCATACAGCAGGCGCCGTCTGCAGTTGTCTTTTGGGAAGGTCTACCAGTAGAAGAGCCCGCACAGGGTCTTGTCGAAGGAGCCGTGGTTGGATCGGTCGCATGTGGGGATGCGGGCCTTGGCGTCTTCAAACAGCGACATTGAGATGCTGTCGAAGTACGTGGTCAGGTCGCTGCTGAGGAGTCGGTCTTTGAGCTCCTCGCTATACTTGAGATACAGTTCCGCCTCTGACAGACCCAAAACAAACGGTCAGCAACAGTGTCCTCCCATTGTCAATCGGCCTATGTGTACCTTTGGCCGCCATTCTTGCCTCTCGAACTGCTTGATGATGATCCGCTGGATGTTCTGCTCCCACGACTCCTGCTGATGGCCGTCCGCTGAACCTGCTTCAACTCGTCCAGACGGAGAGCCTTGGGAAAGGTGAGCGTGAGAATATTGTGATCGAACAGGGCCGAATTCTCCCCCCGGATAGACGAAAGACCCTTGACCCCCTCGCCCTTGAAGTAGAGTGAGCAAAAACAAAAACTCGCGAAGGCGTCAGCAAAATTGTGAGCAGCTGGGGTGGGCACAAGAGCGAAACTGACATACACAAAGAAAGAGGTGGATGGAGAGCAGAGGACAGAGGGCGGGGAAGAAAGGAAGAGTGACCGTCATCATCGTGTGCATTTGTGTGTTTTGCCCGCCTCCATGCTATTACCTCAGGATCGCCGGCAGCACATGAAGGGCGACGACAAACAGCTCAGCAGCCACCGTCACCAGGCCCGCAGCCGCTCCAGCCATGATGGCTGGGCGGCCGGGTGGTCCTCCAGTGTCGCCGGAGGGGGCGGAGGGGCCTGGTCGGCGGCCGGCTGGCGGGGCGGCTTCCAGTAGCCCTCGAATTCCCGAGCAAACCTGACCAACCATACGCATAAGGCAGACAGGAAGTGCGGCCACTGAATAATCAGAATTCGCCTCTGTGGCTACCATCGATGGCTCAGAATGTCCTCGTAAGTTAGTGTATGGGGGCGGCGCATCATCTTGTCGTACAGGTCGTAGGCGGCAGCGCTGGCGAGTGGCCTCTGCAGCAGATAAGGACATGACACAGAAAGGACAGACGAGACAAGGACCGACCATTGAGAGACGCAGAGCTGTTTGTCTGCTTACATTAAAGTGCGTGCAACACCCCCTCCTCCGTGGCGGCCCATACAGCAGCTCCCCTAGCAAGTGACTGAGCCACAAAAAGCCACAAAGAAACAAGCAAACGAACACACACAACACGGTGACCTTATGCTAAGTATTGTGTATGTATGTCACGTACCCCAATCCCCTGATATCGTCTTGTATCAGCGTTTGTGCCCCCTTGCTGTTGAGGGCCTCTCGTTTGTCGGCCTGGCCAAAGACAGAAAGAACAGTGTGCTGGGACACATGTGAAAACAGACTCATGCGGTCTCTATAGCAGCCAGCCACTTACATGAGCAACGTGAGCGTTGCCGAAGTCGATGAACTTCAAAACGGCCCCCTCATCCTCCCCATCGACCATCACATTGGCCGACTTCACATCGCTACGAATCGAACAGCGTAGGATAACAATCCGTCGGCTACGCGAAGGGCACCGACTGCAGCATCTATTTCTCTTCTCTTCTTACCCGTGGATGAGGCCGCACTTGTCGAGGAGGTCCCTCAGGCAGACGACGAGCGGGTAGAGGAGGTCCTTAGCCTCCTGCTCGTCAATAAGAGACCTCCCCGACATGGTCCTTCTGGCGGCGGCATACTGCCGCAAGTTCTGGCGGTAGACCGCCATCTCCATGAAGACGTCGCTGCCGGGGGGGGAGCCGTCCTGTCGGACGGAGAAGCTCTGAAATCCATCCCACCAGCCGTAAAATGAGTCAAGGCACGAAGAAAAGTGCAGTTAATCCACTTACCTGCTTGACGGGCGCAATGCTGGGGCTGTTCAGGGCCATGGCACGCTCGAGGGCGAGGGTCTCCATCTGGATGTGCGCGCGCACCGGCCCGAGCCTCTTCAAAGCCCTCATCTCGCCGCGGACGTTGGTTGGCGGCGTGGTGGCCGAAGCGGCCGCGCTGGCGAGAGAGGGCTGGAGGCGGATGCGCTGTTGCGCCTGGAAGACCTGCACTCCAAGAACAAACAGCAACAGAGAGAGAACAACTCAATGACATCCAGACATCTTTGACAGCCTCATCTGTGCGTGCGTCACAGCGCGTGTCGCATCCGGTGTCCACCTTACCGCGGCTCCGCTGACGGATTTGCCTCCATCGAGGCGGGGGCGGTCGGCTGGCGGGGAAAAGAAGCCGGCGCATCCACACCCGTGGTGGAAGTGCTGATGGATGTGGAGGGGGAATGGCTCGCCGTTGAAGGTGCCCGTGGCGGGCAGCAAGTCGATTGTGGTTCTCTTGAAGGAGCCGGTGGCTCGTGCGGCGGGCAAAATCCGGCGAACGGAGTGCATGTCGAAGACTGGGGGCTGAGTGGGGGCTGTGTCGGGTCAAAGCTAGCATTCCCGTGCATGCAGCTCTCGGTTCACAACGGGTGACCGTCACTGAGTGACGGTGGACGCTCAACTCACGGTATGACGGAAAAGAGCGTGAATCAGTCACTCAAATCATGAACGATCATGAATCCGTGCTGTGACTGATCAGTCAGCGATGAAACAGCAGTACAACCGGTCAACATCCGTTAGTAGAGGCGACAGCTCGTCAGTAGCTCGGCTATCGCTGCGTTGAGGCCCTCCCTGCCGCCGTGCAGCAGGGCGAAGTTCGCCTCTGATACACCTGCAAGCAAACACGCACAGGCAGAACAGGATGGTAAGTGCAATCGACACTGTCCATCCTGCGTCTCTGCTTTTACCCTCTATCTGTTTTGCCAGTATGTGCTTGACTGTTTGGAGGACGCCGTCTCTGCCAGTGCCATCACCGTTGCACACGAATACCCACAGCGACATACGGTCATCATCCTGACGCCTGCAGCATACACACATACACACTTGCACAGAGATCGGTTTCTGCCGGAATCTCACTGGAGGAAGTCTGAAACCTCGTTCACAAACCGCTCGTCCACAAACTGCATTCAGTCAATGCATTGGCCATTGTCCCCAGTCCTCCCCAGTCCTCCCCCTACCACATGTGGTTGCGCGAGTTTCTTCTCGAAATACTGCAAGGCAGGCGGATGAGAGTCCACCAGCAGGCGTGCCGCGCTCTTCTCTTCCTCGCTCCTCGCATCGACCAGGACCAGGCACGTCTGGCCCACTGGCGTGTAGATCATGCCGTGAACGACGTCGAGCGGGCTGAGCACGGGCAGCGACGGGCTGGACAGTGTGGATGCACCAGCACCAGCGTCACCAGCCACACCCGATTCATCAAACGACACAACCTCTCTACATCCACACACAGCCATACACAGAGGAGCGAATGAGCCGATTCGATGCATCCACACACACACACACACACACATACGTACTTCAGTGGGCTGGTGTCTGGCGTCGGGCGATTGGCGAAGAATGACAACCCCAGGATCTCCCGCGCGGGTCGCAGCTTGAAGCACCTGAGGCCAGCACACAATCCTCACACACAGGTGAATGGCCTCCCTCCGCTCAGTGGTGGGTCGCCGACCTCTCAATGACGTCGATGAAGGGCTGCGGGCAGCCCTTCTGCCGCAGCTTCTGAACCACCTTCGAAGCCTCACAGCCGTCCGCTGAGGGGTCGACGGCATCGCGCAGCAACGCGGCAACCTGGAACCAGACAGGCAGAAAAACCAGAAAGCACCATCAGCACACATATCCATGCAGTCATCAGATGGCAGTCTGACCTCGGCTCGGTTCATGTCGCTGCCGACGGGCTCGCCCAAGGCGAACTCAGCCAACACGGCGCCCACAGCACGGCTGTCGGCCTGACGGAGGGCGTCACACAGAGGGAAACGATCGATCACATGGCTGCGATATCGTACCCTTAGGGATTCTTTCGATAGCTGCTGTCCGTCCATGCAGATTTCCGCCTCACCACAGCCGCCTGCATCCACACGCAGGAACAGGACACACACAGAGAGAGTGACCGTCATCCATCAGTGTGGTCTGCCGTGTCATTCATCGCCACTCACTCAGCTGCAGGTGGCCATCTGCGTCGACCAGGAAGGCGGCGGTAGTGACGCGGCCGTGCACAATCCTGTGCTTTTGCAGGCGCTCAATGGCCGCGAGGGCTTCGCAAGCCACGAACCGCAGCAGCTCCTCGCTGACGGCTGTCTTGCCCACCAACTGACGCAGCGTGGCGGTGGACCACTTCTCAACAATCTGCACACACACATAAGAGCGCCACATCGATCCTCCCCTTCTTTCCATTCTGACCCATATCGACCCAGGCTGTGTCGCACTAGCGTGCAAATGCTGCAGAGCGATGTATGGGCACGGCTCCTTGTCTACGGCCCGCAGGAGCGCGTTGCGCACCGCCCTCGCCGATGCCTTCTTCCCTTCATCTGCGCAATGGATGGCCTTGGCGAATACCGCACCGCCCGATCCCCTGTCCAAGGCCTTGTACGTCAGCTGTGCGCCACTCAGCCAGCCACGACCAGACCCAGGCTTCTGCATAATACCAACCACAGACAAACGATTGACGAATCAGAAGACGAATGTGATGCTGCTCGTCTGCCATCAGCTGACCGCGGAGAGGATGTGCTGCAGGGATAGCTTGTCTAAGGGCACTGGCAGCTTGCAGCTCGGCGCCTCTGCTGAGCCTTGCTCAATGTTGACGACAAACGGCTGCTGTGTCATGATCTCCAGGGCTTTGACGTCAACAGCGATGGACGAAAGAAGCGGAAGTAATGAATCAGATCCATCAAGATCCTTCTTGAGATCTCTTACTTGAAACAGAGCAAAACTGCTGTGGTGTGTCGTGCGTCTTAACTGGTGGACATGGGTGGCTGCATCACATGTTCCTCATCTGCTGCAGTCCCGCTAGTAGGAGAAGGGGCCAGTGATGACGCTCCCGACACACAGGTGAGTGCCCAATGGTGCGGCAGCCACCTCTCCATCGGCGTCTGTGCTTTGTGTGACCAGGTGGAGGCATCTCCGGCAGAGCCCGAGCAGGTTCCCGAGGATGCGAGCGAGGTGAGGAGATGAATACGCGGCTCATCCGAGGCGCCCTGCTCATGCATGTGTGTTCCTTCATTGTGCGTGTGCAGCCTGAGTCGACGCCACCCGAGGTCGATGCTGGAATGTCGCCGGTCGGTGAGCGGACCATGGTGCTGTGCTGCTGCTGGCCATGGTGATGGTGTTTGCAGGAGGAAGAGCAGGAGATGAAAACTGCAGAAGCGCGCCAGGTGGGTCTGTCGCAGTGCTGACTGTTCTCTTCTGATCCGTGTGTGTCTGTCTGCAGCGCACGTATGCCGAGCTCAACAAGTTCTTCCGGTATCGGCATAGCTGAAAGGGAACACCAGGGCCAATGCATCTTTCAGTGGTGTGCCACACTGCAGCCCCTCACTGCCTGACCGGTCGGAGCCCCTCCAGACGAGCATGGACCTCGGCCGGCATGACTGTACGTGTGTCGACACGACCTCCCTCGATGTGGTCAGCCATGCAGCTTTCCCTTTACCGAGCGACCACACTCCATCGTCTGTCCATGTGTGTGGTGTGTCTGTCAGGTGCATTCGCTGTACCCTCAAGAAACAGTTGGACCGTACACGTCTATCGAGCTCCACCAGCACGACATCCACGTAGGGGTCGATTCATCGACATGTGTGCAGAAGATACGGCAAGTGCTTCGTCTGTGGATGCGTCAGGTGGTGCGTGATTTGGTGGAGGTCAATCAGGTGACAGGTGTGGGCAAGGTGACAGATGCCGCCAAGAAGGTGATCAGCAAGGTCCTCCACGGAACCGACAACTGCATCGTCTTCGGCTGTACGCAGGCCATCACAACCGAGAGAGAGGCCTCTCTCACATGTGTGTGTGTGTGTGTGTGCGTGTCAAGCACTTAGTTCGGGAGGCCGTGTTGGTGTTCACCGTGCTGCTGGCCATCAAGGCTCGTGAGCAGTCGGACGGTGGTACGCAAACATACATGGCAGAAGCGACCAAGGTACGGCAACCAAGAGGACGGTTTGTTGTGGAGAGCGGTTGGACCGGTTGTGTGTTTGGCCTTGCTTGCAGCTGGCTGAGAGCTGGGGAGTGGTGCTCGAGGAAGATGTCAAGCGGGCCATGAAGGCTCTCGACCCACAACAACGCTGAATGAATGTCATATCTCTCTCTATCTCTCACGTATGTATTTGTCCATCTGTCTGTCTGGCTGTCTGGCTGTCCGTTGCGTGTGCATTACCCTAACTGACTGGGTGCGATTCTCGTGTCTGCCAACCTGATCTAGTGCCGTGAATTTGCATTCGCTTTATCCTGTACGTGCGGGTCGGTTGCTCATGCTTAGGTCGTTCATGCCATGTTTGATGTGATGTTGGCTGTTCGGTGCCGATGCACATGTACACACGAAGAGATCAGTGCAAGGCGTCCACAGGTGCTTGTTGCAAGGGGAGGGGAGGGGGGGGGGGCGGGGCGGGG